>CATNEM010000389.1:805000-902500 GCA_950096795.1 Macrostomum cliftonense | reverse complement strand
ATCGCTGAGTTGATTTTTTTATTTGCATAAAAGAATACGAATTGAGGCAAGAAAAGTGGATAATGTGGATTAACAGCTAAACTGGTGCGAATGTTGAATTAGATGTCGAATATATCCCTGGCTAAGCTACTGCAGTTAAACTCAAGTGATCACGTGGCAACTAAAGTTTTTCTACAGATCCGACGAATTTCGTTGCCTCTGATTTGCAGCTGAAGACCCCAGTTTTGCCGTCGCTTCTTTGCCACCAGGTTGGTGAAGTGGGCAAAGCTTATCGCACTACTCATGACGGCCAGTAATTACTGCAATTCGTACGTAGTCTTCAAAAGAAACAGTAAAGTAACACTTATCTAAACCCTAAGTTAGTATTATTTGCCATAATTTTTCTCCTTCAAATCTGTTGATGTCTGTTGGGCACCAGGTGGAAAAGGTTGACTTTGATATTTCAAAGAAATAGCCAATAAGCAGGGCCTAGCTTTTAAGCTTTGATAGAAGTCCATGATATCTGTCTTTGTCTGTAAAACTGCATATAACCATCTGATTAAGAACTAGTCCCTCACTCGGTAAAAATAATCATTCAAAGCTTTTTTATTATCTGATCAGTACACAGCAATTGCTAGTATTCATTTTTTTTATTTATTTGAACAATCAAACAGCAGCACAAAGTACAGCGACTGCACTAGCAGAACAGAGCTGTAGCTAGTGAACAGCATTTGATCAGTTCAGTTCCTGATGCAGAAACCGAGGCCCCGAAAAGAACCATGCTGCTTGGCGCAGTACCAGGAGCAGCAGTCAGAGTTAAATTCGCACATCAGGCCGTTTTCTCGACAAGCAGAAACAACTGGCGTGGCTGATAATGGAAATGGGCAAATTAAAATGATGAATTAAATAGTTTTATTGGGTTGAAGTAAACTAACTGCTGATTGCGAGACACTCACCAAAGATTGCTGCAGTCAGTGCCAAACAGAGCAGAATAAATTTGAATGCGGACATTTTTGTGGTGCAGTTTTTGCTTCCTAAGTAAGCTGTCGAACGAGTCAATAAAAGTTGGCTTGGGTTAGTAGAATCCAAGACGGGGCTTTCAGGACAGACCTTTTTACGTCCAACATAATCTACATTCTTTAAATTTATTATTCCCGCACAAATGGTAAAAATTAGGGGGATCGACTTTCACAGACAAACTTCGACCATAATCTACATTCTTTTAGTCAACCAATCCTCCAGAAATCGAAAAAGTCTTACTGAAACTTTTGGAATGTCTAAAAATTGTTAAAAGGTGTATTTAAATTTGTTACTAGCTTGCTTAGTTGAAAAATGCGTTAATGTGAAATAAAGATCTAAAATAGAAAATTTTATTTGTGGATGCCATAGTAATCTCAAATTTTATCAAATTTTGTAATTGACTTTTACTAATAAGTACAAAACAACTAAAAAATGACAAACCCTAAAAAATGACTGGTGCTCAGAAGTAGCTTTAACGAGCGAGAAGAAAATAAAATTGCAACCGTCATTTGGTGTGTCCTCGTTGAGTATTTAATAAAACTCGTTTAAATTATCACTTTCCGTCCGCTGTTATCGTCTCGAAAACAACTACGCTCGTAGTTATGTTACGTGACTGAAACGCTATAAACAGCATCATGGCAAAGATCGAGAGACTTCATGCTGAAATTTACTGCACACGAAATTTATTGCTTTTTCGTAAAAGCGTCCAATTTTTAATCAGTTTAAGCATAAATGTATGAAATCACCTATTTTTGAAAAGCTTAATACACATGTAGCTCGCTTCGATTGAGACTTTATGTTCTAATGAAATCTACAGAATAGGAAGGGTGTAATTAGGATGATTGCGAATTGTCAAAGCCTTCTCTAATTTTACAGCCGTCCTTCACCACAGAAGGCACCACTCATTACGCGTCTTCAGAGATCTCAGAGGGTATAGATAATACTAGGGATCTAGTCAAGTCACGAGCTGGTCGGTGTTTTGTGCCACACTTATTTCATCCAACCCTTTTTGGGATCTCCAAAAAAACTTAAGATTTACATATACAATAGAAGAATTTTAGGAATTATCGCGAGTTAAGTCCGCGTAAGATCCATCTCAACTTTGCCAGCGCATTACCTTCAAGGACTACTAGGAGAAGTTCTCTTAGTTTAACGTCTGGTTTGTTGGTTATAATTAGGAATGAAAAAAATTGCTTAAACAGCATTAAACTGATAAAAAATTGAAATATTTTAAACTGAATAATATTTACTAGATTTTTGTGAATAGTAGCATGCTAACGCATTGGTTAAAATTTTAAGGCTTCCTTTGTGTCGATGCACACTATGCTCGGTACACGGCCCTATTTGAGTGTCGCATCTCGAAGAATTCATGGGGCATAAGATGCACCGACAGAACACTTTTGGCAAAAATATATTCTGCATTACCCCACTATTACCCCCTCTAAACTAAATTTTAACACCTACTTTGAGCTTAGAAACTCCCACTTTATGTCTCACTGTGTTCGGTACGTTTTACGGACTTACTGTTATCGTTTTCAGTCGTTTTAAGTTGCAAATTTCTTTTTCAAACGAAAATATAATTTAACGTTGGAAAGAGGAAAATTGCACCGAAACCGAAGTTACCGAACAAAGGGTGCAATTTTTTTACCCTTTAGTATAGAATATAAACTTTTTGTAGTTGTACCATTCTGCACCATTGCCTCTTTTATTAAGTACTATTTTGTATTTTAACTTCTAACAGCTATGTCAGGCACTGGGTTTATTTTTTGTGCCATAGGGATGCTATAGCATCTTGACTTTAAGAATCGCATCCTGAAATTTGATATAGGATGCAATTTCGCATCCTGATTTTTTATATTCTTCACAATAAAAGACCTTTCAAATGAGACTTTAAAAAAATTGCATCCCAAACCCTGAAATCGCATCCTAAAATAAAAAATTAAGAGCATGATGTGATTTTGCATCCTGTGCCCAGCAAAAAAATAAACCCAGGTCAGGCAGTATAAAAATGACTTATTTGAGTTAAAGCTATCTTAAATAATTCATGTAGTATAGGATGCATTTGCAAAATACTTTTAGTAATATCTTCCTATTGCCTATTATTATTTTCTATAAACCAAGCTTTGATATCTACTTTGAACATCATTTTTAACAAATTTAAGAAAGTAGTTACATAAATAAGAAACAATCCTTCAAATGTCTAATTGGACCAAGCCTACCAAGGGAGGCATTTTATTAGCAAACTAACATTACTAAGCAACATAGAAGTTTTGTTGTCTTTTTAATTAAAATAGTAAATAAAATGATTAGATATAGCTGAGTAAGGCATTCTTTTGGTTTAGCCGACCAGCGCAATACTTAAAATTTTTGGGGCACCTATGAGATTTTGTAGTTTTGGTTTAGGGGACCAATGAAAAACCTTGTGACACTAGTAGCTACGCAATTTTTCACTCCTAAGCACGCAAGTAAATGTAAAAGCCACTATTTATTTGAGAACAGTATTCACTGATGCTGCTTTGCAATAAAGAATTGTTGTTATAATTGCTTTCATGCATGCTTGGGATTTGACAATTGCCTTCTTATATCCTCAAGTTTGTAAACAAGTCACAACTGTTTAAAGTTTACTACTCATTTTAGTTATCAAAAAAAATTATGAAAATTAATTATGCCATTTGGCACAATTGCCTAAATTTGATTATGCCATTTGAAATTTAAAATTGGCATGGAATTTGGCATAGTATTTATTTGGCATAATAGGCTCAAAGGGCTGCAATACCTAGTCTAAATTTACCTAGCTCAAACTGGTAGCCAATCTTAGGTTGGTAGACAAACAATTTAGGTTTAAATGTAGTGTTCCACCACTATCAGTCTTTAGGATTGTAATTGTAACTGTAACCATAATCAATGGGTAATCACCATAACTATCACGACGCAAAAATCACTATAATTGCTGTAACTACAACCATAGGCCTAATCATACATGCACAACACCCGGCCAACCCGGCCGAATCAGCCGGGTGACAGGCCTACCAAGCAAGGGACGTCGCAAAATCGGCGATGCAAGTCGAAAAATCGCCGATGTAAGTCACAAAATTGGTGAAAAACACGAGGGGGTAAGTCGCAAAATGGAGAAGAATTGGGAAGATTCAGGCAAGAATCGTTCGCGGGACCTTTTTTTTTTTTTGTTTTTTTTGGTCCTTCGAAATTTTGTGGCCAACTAAGTCACAAATTTTTCCACTGACAACCTATGTCGCACTTACACTGAACAACGTCACACTTTTGGTCAGAAACAATGTCGCACTTACACTAAACAACGTCACACTGGCCGGGTAAGATTCAGGAGGTTGCGCATGTATGGGCCTAATATTTATAACAAATTTATCTAGTGTGTACAAAGAAACCAAAATAATTGGTTTAAAATGCTCTACTACTCTTATTTTTATTGTATAATTATTTTACTGACATTGCATGAGTTTAAGCTTAAACTTTTGAATGTTTTTTTATAGTTCATGATCTTTCATGACTTTGAGTTGTTATGACATATATCAATGCACATTATGTGCTTTTGTCAAGTTTATGAACTCTATATATTTATTTATGTCAGAAAAGGATGTTTAAAAATAATTTGCATAATAAATTTGCAAATTATTTTAAAAAAAATTTTTGGGATTTTTTGTGCAGAAAATTTTTTCCATGATAAAGTGATTATGGCTCATCCCTAAAAAGTCCATTATCCGTAAACATAACTATAAGTACAAAATTTCTTTATAATTTTAATAAAAAATATGGCTAAAAAAGTGCTGCTCCCATCATATGCTGTAACAGTAACTGTCATAATTAAATCCCTTGCTCAAGGACACATATTGCCTCCCAGAGCAGGGGTTTCAACCTATAATCTTATGGCCATAAGGCAGATTTTATAGCCAATAATCTTCAACTCATCTTACAATGTTTTATAATATTGTTTATTTAATTTCAAATTCCAAAATTTGTTAGATTTTATACTAGAGCAGTAAAAAACATTATAGAACTCATTTTTTAAGGCTACTGATTTTGATAAATTAAATTGAAATTCTATGCAAGTGAGTACTACACATTAAAGATCAATATATTTAACATTAATCTGTTTTAAAATATACTAAAAGGGAATTTCTAATGTGCATGACCTTAACTGATTTTTGGCTTAGTTTCTTATTAATGCGCATTTTGATTATATTGTTAAGAAATGATGATTCTTACAAAAAGTTGAAATAAATAATGTACTATATTATGTTTGAAATATATATCCTCATTTTCAGCAAATTTAATTAAATTGTCAATTTGCCTTAAACAGCCATGTCAACATCGCAAAAGCATAAAAATTTTGTTGCCGAGCCAATGGGCGATAAGCCCGTCACTGAGCTGCCTGGCATTGGTGAAAAACTGGGCCAGAGGCTTGTTGACAATGGATGCGATAAGGTTAGCTACGAATGCTTTTTTATCATCATAGTAAGTAATAATTTTCTTGTCATAAATGACAAAATTTATGGTCCTGATTAACATTCACACTGCAGGCCTATGTTGTCCTTGGCCAATTTCTAGTTGTCAAGAAAGACGAAGAGATGTTCACTGATTGGCTGAAGGATCAATCTGGAGCTAATTCTAAACAGGCTGGGGATTGCTACAAAGCTCTGGTTGAATGGAGTCAGTCTTTCCTGTGAACTTTCCTGTTTTGGTGTCCAGTAGCTGCCGAGTCTCTTATTATATTTATTTAAGTATGCAAGCTCTTTAATTTTGACTATTTAGCCCTGTTTATCTATGAGTAATTTGTTGTTGCTGTGTTTAGTTTCTCTTGTAGTCTGTAAATACAATTCGCTGCTTTTAATAACTTATTATATGACAAATTGATAAGCAATTCTTACTTCTGCATTGGCACAATTGGTACATGTATAATTCTAATCCAAGTATTCAAGCTAAAGTAATAATTTTGTAATTTATTAATTCTTCAAAAGCAAATCAATCTGAACCGCAATGGAATTCTATTTTTCGCTTACATTGTTTTTTACTACAACCTAATAAAATTATATTAAAACAGTACTACTATTGTTACTATAAGTAGGTGCTACGCATTTTATAACCCAAGCGCACTACTTCAGTTTAATTTTATACAGTAAATTCGCCGTGGCTTTATTCTTTGTTCTTTTTAGATATTTTTCTTTCATACAGAAATGATATTTCCAATCAAAAACCGCGCATCAAACTACACCATATAGAAACCAGCCGACTTTTCTACCTAGAGAATGGCCTATATAGCTTGCACTTAGACTTAGAGAATTGCCTATTTAATTTACCACCCTTGAGAATTTTCGATTTATCAGCCTAGAGAGTCGCCGATCTACCACCCTAGAGAATCGCCTATCCATTAACCTAGAGAATCGCCGATCTACCACCCCAGAGAATCGCCGATCTACCACCCCAGAGAATCGCCGATCTACCACCCCAGAGAATCGCCGATCTACCACCCCAGAGAATCGCCGATCTACCACCCTAGGGAATCGCCTAGGGAATCGCCGATCTACCACCCTAGGGAATCGCCTATCCATGAGCCTAGAGAATCACCGATAATATTTAAACCTGCAATTTCAGCTGTGTACTTCCAATCAACCGCAATAAATCAAAGATGTCGGAGCCGCCTTCGCTGCCTCCGCAGTCTCCGCAGCCCAGTTTGGCTGCAAACGGACCTTCCAGCGTTGCAACAGCTGCCTCGGATGCTTCATCGTTTGACCAGCCAGCGCAGCAAACCCCACAGCAGCAGCAGCAGCAGCAGCAGGTGTCCATAGAGGACTCCGACTATGACAGGTGTCGCATAGATTACGTCGACGAAATTGCCCACCTAGAGGCGGAATTTTCCCGCCTAAAATCTCACTTATTTGACGATAGATTGGCTTTCCTAAGCGCCAAAGAGCAGGAAGTGTTAGACGGCCGCGCACCCGAGTATTTGGAGCCGCTAGCCCAGCTGACTGAGAATTATCGAATACGCGTTCAGGTGGCCAAGCTGACTCGACAGCTGCGGGCCAGATCTGCCAAGTAAGTCTGGGCGATGCCTGATTGAGTTCCGTGTTGTGATGATTGATTGATTAATTGGTGTCGGTGTTGTGATGATGGATTGATTGATTGGTGTCGGTGTTGTGATGATTGATTGATTGATTGGTGTCGGTGTTGTGATGATGGATTGATTGATTGGTGTCGGTGTTGTGATGATGGATTGATTAATTGGTGTCGGTGTTGTGATGATGGATTGATTGATTGGTGTCGGTGTTGTGATGATTGGTTGATTGATTGATTGGTGTCGGTGTTGTGATGATTGATTGATTAATTGGTGTCGGTGTTGTGATGATGGATTGATTGATTGGTGTCGGTGTTGTGATGATTGGTTGATTGATTGATTGGTGTCGGTGTTGTGATGATTGATTGATTAATTGGTGTCGGTGTTGTGATGATGGATTGATTGATTGGTGTCGGTGTTGTGATGATTGGTTGATTGATTGATTGGTGTCGGTGTTGTGATGATTGATTGATTGGTCTCGGTGTTGTAATGATGGATTGATTGATTGGTGTCGGTGTTGTGATGATTGATTGATTGATTGGTGTCGGTGTTGTGATGATTGGTTGATTGATTGTTATCGGTGTTGTGATGATTGATTGATTGGTGTTGGTGTTGTGATGATTGATTGATTGGTGTCGGTGTTGTGATGATTGGTTGATTGATTGTTATCGGTGTTGTGATGATTGATTAATTGGTGTTGGTGTTGTGATGATTGATTGATTGGTGTCGGTGTTGTGATGATTGGTTGATTGATTAATTGGTGTCGGTGTTGTGATGATTGGTTGATTGATTAATTGGTGTTGGTGTTGTGATGATTGGTTGATTGATTAATTGGTGTCGGTGTTGTGATGATTGATTGATTCGCTTTTTTGGTGGATGAATCTTAGGTAGCGTGTCTTTAGGCTTTTTTAATAATTAATGAGCTTTTAACTAGAAGCTTTTTTGAATTGCAGGCGTAGCCTCGAATGCGAACTCCAGTGGGCGGCGGCTCAACTGGAATGGGATTTGAGACTGCTCGAGGATCGGCTAAGAGCGCAGATTAACCAGCAGATTAGCAACCATCTGGCTGGCGTGCGGAACCAGCATCAGTCTAACCATGGTGATTTTTTGGCGCCAATTGACTGCCACCTATTTCTGCTGCATTGTTTCTCCTGTCTACCTTTCTGTCTGCCTGTCTGCCTGTCTGCCAGTCTGCCTGTCTGTCTGTCTGTGTCTGTCTGTCAGTTTCTCTGTCTGTCTGTCTGTCTGTCTGTCTGTCTGTCTGTCTGTCTGCCAGTCTGTCTGTCTGTCTGTCTGTCTGTCTGTCTGTCAGTTTCTCTGTCTGTTTGTCTGTCTGTCTGTCTGTCTGTTTGTCTGTCTATCTGTCTGTCTGTCTGTCTGTCTGTCTGTCTGTCAGTTTCTCTGTCTGTCTGTCTGTCTGTCTGTCTGTCTGTCTGTCTGTCTGTTTGTCTGTCTGTCTATCTGTCTGTCTGTCTGTCTGTCTGTCTGTCTGTCTGTCAGTTTCTCTGTCTGTTTGTCTGTCTGTCTGTCTGTCTGTCTGTCTGTCTGTCTGCCTGTCTGCCAGTCTGTCTGTCTGTCTGTCTGTCTGTCTGTCTGTCTGCCAGTCTGTCTGTCTGTCTGTCTGTCTGTCTGTCTGTCTGTCTGTCTGTTTGTCTGTCTGTCTATCTGTCTGTCTGTCTGTCTGTCTGTCTGTCTGTCTGCCTGTCTGCCAGTCTGTCTGTCTGTCTGTCTGTCTGTCTGTCTGTCTATCTGTCTGTCTGTATGTCTGTCTGTCTGTCTTTCTAAATTTGTCTGTCTGTCTGCCTCTTTGTCTGTCTGTCTGTCTCTGTCTGTCTGTCTGTCTGTCTGTCTGCCTTTCTGTCTGTTTCTCTGTAATTCTCTATTTGATTTTTAGTCTCAATTTGTTTTCCATTTCTGTTTTTCTATAATTATTTATGATTAACTGACTGGCTGACTGTTTTTCCGTTTACCCTTGTCAAAAATATTTAGTATTCCGTTTCACTTTAATTCTAAACGAATCTTTGCAACAGATCATTTTGATCGACACTTCCACACCGCGACCCCCGCAGTTGGCAGTCAAAATCAGAATCATCAGTTGCAGCAGCAGCGGCATCAGGAGCACCATCAGACTAACGGGTCTGTGCCGCACCATCACCGTCAGCTTCTCCTCCAGCAGCAGCAGCAGCAGCAGCAACAGCAGAACTCCTACCAACGCGATCATCAGCCGCTCACGTCGCCAGCAATGGGTTTGGAGTCGCCGCGTCCCGTAGTAACTAGCGGGCCAGTTATTGTCTATCAGCTGACTGAAACTGAAATTATTGACGACTATCGGACTATAATGTCCGCTTTAAATGCGCCTCTAGCTGCCCCTGTGTGATTTTTTTGGCTTGCACTTTGGTTTGCAATACACTAAACGTTATCTATATCAGCTAATAACGGAGGCCCATACTTTAATACCAATTATTTGTGCATGTCATTTTGCATGTCTATTTTTTTATTGTTTAGTTTAATGAATTTTTTGTATCATATACATTTGAAATGCGTGTAATGCGGTAAAACCGAAAATCTTCGGTACAGTTATTTAGGGCTTTTACTCGGCTTAAACTTAATAGACGGAAACATTTTTTACTCTTACTTCGTTTACATACTTGTATGTACTATCCTAAGCAGATTATGCATGTACTGATTGTTGATCTAACTGCGTAAATCCAATTGATATTTTTTACTGCCGATTGTTTCGCAAATTGTCTGCTTTAATATGATTGTTTTGTTTTTTATGCTATTCCTATCTACACATTAACTATAGTTTTGTTCCTATTGTCTGTTTCAATATGCTTGTGTCGCTTTGTATATTTGTTGTTGTATTCCTGCATTCAAATATATACCATTATCTTAAAACCGGCATGTACCATGTACCATTAATGTACATCCTTGTAATTTTAAGGCAACTGAATTTTTGAAACAGCTCCTATGGTGGTTTCAAAAGAACTTTCATACAAATATATTAAAATAAAATTTATTATATAAGCTAAAAGATAAAATATTTCTTCAATAAACACATTGACCTAGTGCAGTAACATGCCTCTGCATAGTACCCGCTTTATAAGCAATAAAAACCCTGCATTATTTTTGTTTAGCAACCGAACGTTAATTAAGTATTGTAGGAATCAAGGAATACCATGATTTAATGCTATTGGAATATTTGTACCTTAATTTTCTGAAGCACGTGTAAACTGAAGCTTTTAATTTTTTCTGCTGAAACGAAGGTTGGTGGCTTGAACAATTAAATTGTATTACCTATTCAATATAAAATCTAATAAAATATTTTTTTTAATGACGGTGATAACTGTTTATTTTTTATAGCTAATATTAATTTCTAATTATAATTATAAAAAGTTATTCTGCGTTTGACATCTGTTTGATGGCACGAAAACAAGTTTAATCATGTAATAACTTTTCGACATTTAATTTTTCGCCCTTCCTTCATGCGATGAATGAATTTAATTAAACTGCTCTATTGAATCCTTGTGAAGTACAGCTATACTTTATGAAGTTTTAGGCCTATTACAAAAAATTACTGGCTTAGAGTAGGCCTAGATAAAGAAATTTTCTAGAAAAGTATTTTTACATAATGCTATATACTTATGGTACTAATAATCCACAGGCACGTTAAAACATACTAGGTCTTTTTTGACGTCCAGCTATTGCTTCAGGCACCTACTCTTGAGTCCTCTAGAATGTAAGCCTAGTGTTCTCATTTCCCACCTTAAAAATTTCTGGTTTGCTTTCATTTAGCTATTTTTTAGGGTCCTATTTAAAGTTAAACTAGCTAGTTTGAGCTAAGTGTATATTATATTCAGTGCTGCCACTCTTGACACAAACTTATTGCAGATAGAAAATTGGTTAAGTTTTTCTTAATGAATCCTTCACTATTAATGTTTTAAAACTAAACTCCTATAGCCTTTTTCTTACTAGTCTTTTAAGCTAATTAGGTATGTATAAATATTTTTAAATCTTTCAAACCTTAGGAAAATTTTAGTAAGAATATAAAACTAAATTTGATAAATAAAGGCTTATGACCTATTGTTGTTTATAAATATTGGTAAGTGCAAATAGAAAAATATTAAGAAAAAAACTAAAAAGCAATGCTTCTTGACATGGGTCCATATTATTAGTATCCTCCTTATTGGCCTGATTTGGTAGGTTAATACAAGTGTAAATAGAAAGATATTATAAAAAACATAAAAAGAAATACTTATTAGCATAGACCCATATATGTTATATATATAGTGGCGGCAGTGGCCTCCTTATTGATATAAATATATAGGACTTTAAATTGTATTATTTTCCTTCGTCACATTATATTTACCTTATTTGAATAGATCAATCCATGTGATATATTGTAAAAAAGTATAGACTATAGGTCGATGATACAATATTAATACAAGTATATTGTCACTTATTGCCTTTGTAAAATTTTTAAACTAATTTTAATTCTAGAATTTTGGAAAATATACAATAGAAAGAAGTATAGACTTTTACTATGATAGAAACAAAACTAAATGAAACAATTTCAATATGACTTAAGAAAGCTTCTTTAATTATAACAAATATAATATGGTAAATTAAACAACTATTATATAATGTAGGATATCAATGGGGTAACTACTCAGGCTTAATTTAATTATTGGTTTAAATTGGTTTAAGTGATCTGGGGAATTTTCTAGAATGATGACTACTGTTCATAATAAAAGTACACTATAACTTAAGTTAAATCAAATATAAAATAGGATTATAAACAAGTATGCTTTATAATTTTTAGTGTTTTTTGGGTTATTGGTTGATTCTTTTTGTGTAAATAGTTATTAAGTAGGCCTTACTATTATAATGTTTATTTGTAGTTCAATTAACTTCAGTATGTTTCCTAGTACATACACATGCATTTGTTATAAATCTAGATAATTATATATTTAATCTGCAAATATCACTTTGTTCAAATTTTATGAATATAATAAAATAATTTTTGTGGTAGCGCTCCTTCTCTGCTGCTGATATCTAATTTGTCACTTACGATGTTATTCCCCCTATTATATTACTAACTATATTTCTAACATAGATCTGGTAGCGTTCAACACAGTGCCGAGCAGCAAGCACTGATCTCCAGCCTGAAAGGCATACCGTGGATCAGAGGGTCACGGCCTTTCACTCTACTATCACCTACTTTATGCACCTAGTGTGCAATATCTGAGTATCAATCTGAGTATTAATCTGAGTATCAATCTGAGTATCAATTTGCAAATGCGTTCAACACTTCCACCTCCAAGTCTCTCACTGAAATAACCAAGTCTTCGAAAGGTATGCAACAATTGCTTTTTATCTGTAAACAACTCCAGAGGCAAACGAGTTCTGCTTTTTCTGCTCGCCTGGCTGCTTCTATTTATACTAGTTTATTGACATTTGTAGTGTTTTTGTAGGCATAATAATACTATATTATTGTACATGTAAACTAATTTTATTTTCGCGCGTTTAAACAAAATACTACTACAATAATACTATATTATTCGCACACAATAAAACAAAAATGTCGTAAATTCAAATTGCACAAGGCTACAGAATTAGATTTTCGAAGGCCTATTACATTATAACAATTGTAGCAGTAAGATTTCAGTATAAATCGATATGAAAAAGACCCCAAACCTTTGAACTTGTGATCCAACCTCAAATATTATATAGAGAGTAAACTTGGCTTGAAGCTTTTGCTAGTCTTAGTCATTTTACCTGCATAGCAGAGATTATAATCAGTGCTTAAGAAGTGAGTTATCAAGAGGGGAAATACCTGCTATAAAGCAGAGAGAGAGAGACTGCCTAAGAGATAAGGTAGAGGAGTTACCTGCAAGAGGCAGAGAAATTACCACCTTATGGTAAGAATAATATATCTGCTCAGACTGAGAAATACCGCTGGAAAAAAGCAAGAAATTAATGCTTATTGTGAGATCTAGGAATTAGGGCTGGGGAATTTATGCCTTAGGAAATTATAGGCTGCTAACCTTCTGATCTGGGGAATGCCCTGTATATTTCAGACTGGGTTTACCAATTGGTCCTTGAGTAAAAGGCTACCAGATGTAATTAGACACTACCAGACTGATTTAGAGTTTCTTAGAAACAGAGTTTCTTAAAAGAGTTGTAGCCTAGTGGCTAGGGCGCCTGCCTCATGACCGGAAGGTTGTGGGTTCGAGTCCCGGCCCTAGGAGACAATTTGTGCCCTTGAGCAAGGCACTTAATCCCGCATTGCTTCAGTCTACCCAGCTGAGATCGGGTACCAGTTTGAGCTGGATAAATTTAGGGTTAGGGAGTTGCGGCCCCTCCAGCCCGTCAGGCTAAGCAGCTGTACACAGCACTCGGATGCGCTGCGCAACTAGCTGCGGCTGTGCCGTGGGCTTTACATCTGATCGAAAGGTCGGGTGTCTAAATTTATTATTTATTATTTAGAAACAGTGTAAGGTTAGAATAAAGCCCTAAAACAACTTTGGTTTCAGCAGTGAGATAGAAGTAAAGTAACCCCTACGACAATTATTTTAAAGGGAAAAAAATTTCTTAGTAAATTTAGGCCATGCTGACCTACTGAAAATGACTAATTTTAACGCTTAGCTTAGTTAGTTAAGCTCAAGCTTCACTAATTAGGCCAATTACTGCGTATCATAAAAGCTACCTAGGCCCTATTAGAATCATGCATACAAAATTATTGTCTTTCAGCACCTGTGGGTTCTGCCTATTATTTAACAGCATCTACAATGGCACTGAAACGCATCAACAAAGAGTTGCAAGATCTGGGCCGCGATCCGCCAGCCCAGTGCTCCGCTGGACCGGTTGGAGACGACCTGTTCCACTGGCAGGCCACCATCATGGGCCCGCCTGAGAGTCCATACCATGGCGGCGTGTTCTTCCTCACTATCCACTTCCCAACAGACTATCCGTTTAAGCCGCCTAAAGTGGCCTTTACTACTAGAATTTATCATCCAAATATTAATAGCAACGGGTCAATTTGTTTGGACATTTTGCGCAGTCAGTGGAGCCCGGCCCTTACCATCTCTAAGGTAAACAGCGCTTACATGTTGTTTTATGAGATGTAAATATCCGATGTACTGCAACTACAAAGTTTTGTTTAGAGGCAAACAGGCTCTGACCGAAAGGGGGAGAGAGTGACGGGAAGGGGGAGAGAGTGACCGAAAGGAGAAGAGAGTGACCGAAAGGAGAAGAGAGTGACCGAAAGGAAAAGAGAGGGACCGAAAGGAGAAGAGAGTGACCGAAAGGAAAAGAGAGTGACAGAAAGGGGGAGAGTGACCGAAAGGCGGAGAAAGTGACGAGAAGGAGAGAGTGACGGGAAGGGGGAGAATGACCGAAAGGAGAAGAGAGTGACCGAAAGGGGGAGAGAGTGACCGAAAGTGGGAGAGGGTGACCGAAAGGGAGAGAGAGTGACGGGAAGGGGGAGAGAGTGACCGAAAGGAGAAGAGAGTGACCGAAAGGGGGAGAGGGTGACCGAAAGGGGGAGAGGGTGACCGAAAGGGAGAGAGAGTGACGGGAAGGGGGAGAGAGTGACCGAAAGGAGAAGAGAGTGACCGAAAGGGGGAGAGGGTGACCGAAAGGGGGAGTGAGTGACATAAGGGGAATAGATTGACTTCAAGGGAATTGAGTGACTTCAAGGGAATTGAGTGACTTCAAGGGGAAGAGAGTGACTTCAAGGGGAAGAGAGTGACTTCAAGGGGAAGAGAGTGACTTCGAGGGGAAGAGAGTGACTTCGAGGGGAAGAGAGTGACTTCAAGGGGAAGAGAATGACTTTAAGGGGAAGCGAGTGACTGGAAGGGGAAGCGAGTGACTGGAAGAGGAAGAGAGTGAATGTAAGGGGAAGAAAAAGTAGAGGATAGAGAATATTATAAACTGATAAGCAGACAGACAGAAAGGTAAAGGAGGGAATTCCTACCCAAAAGACACTGGAACGCTAGACTTATTGACCAAGCAGCCGAATTCTACCTTAAACAATTGTTTAGGTCTTGCTTAGCATCTGCAGCCTGCTGTGCGATCCTAATCCGGACGATCCGCTTGTACCGGAGATTGCTAGAATGTACAAATCCGACCGTGATAAGTACAATAATGTGGCCCGCGAGTGGACCAGGAAGTACGCCATGGGCTGACGCGACTTGCGGACTGTTGGATTCTGGCTGGCTATGCGACTGACTGACTGACTGACTGACTGACTGACTGACTGACAGGGTGAGTGACTGACTGACTGACTGACTGACTGACTGACTGACTGACTGACTGACTGACTGACTGACTGACTGACTGACTGACTGACTGACTGACTGACTGACTGACTGACTGACAGGGTAAGTGACTGACTGACAGGGTGAGTGAATGACTGACTGACTGACTGACTGACTGACTGACTGACTGACTGACTGACTGACTGACTGACTGACTGACTGACTGACTGACTGACTGACTGACTGACTGACTGACTGACAGGGTAAGTGACTGACTGACAGGGTGAGTGAATGACTGACTGACTGACTGACTGACTGACAGGGTAAGTGACTGACTGACAGGGTGAGTGAATGACTGACTGACTGACTGACTGACTGACAGGGTAAGTGACTGACTGACAGGGTGAGTGAATGACTGACTGACTGACTGACTGACTGACTGACTGACTGAAGTTGTCAGTCAATAGTTTACCAGTCCAACCAATTAGCCTGTATAAAAAATATGAATAACAGACAACCTTCTGATTGTTTAATCAGTGTTAATTTACAGTGCAACTTGCGAGCATACTTTTTTACGACTGAATTTGAAATATGTATCTAATCGAGTCGTTAATAATAATTATGTAATAAATATTTACCTACAAAGATTTTTATTTCTTGATAAGATAGATATTTGTAACAGTGTTTTATACTATAGCTGTGTACTAAAGTTAATTAGTTAATAATGCTGGCGAGAGAAATGACGTCTTTAATTCTTCTCCTGCTTGTGACAGTGGGCTTTATCGACTTGCTGATCAGGCTGTTTCCCTCGATTTTTTTAAACCTTGGATTATTTATATCTTCGAACCATAATTTACTTTGTGACTACTTTTAGTAAGTGCAAAAAATGCAGGAATTTAAATTAATAAAATAAATATTTAGTTTGACAGGTCGTGTTTTTTCTTCGTGGACTCTTCAACCAAATTGGTCTTCTTTGTTAAATTAATTTGGCCTTAAATATTAAATACTGCATAGAAGAAAAAGTTATTAACATTCACATTTTAATACAATCTATGAAATAAGAACAAGTATTTATTTTACAATTCAAAGAAACTTAGTGTTTATGTATTTAATTGTTGTAAGCCTTACATAAAAAAGACATTTATTATAAAAAACAAGTTTTTAACTCTGTTAGGTCAATAGTACATTTTAAAGCCACAAAAGTAACGCGATTTAGATCGTTAACTTCGCAAAACTAACGCTAGTTTGTTAATGCAAAAAACGCGCAATTAAGGTGTTTTTAGTCATTGGGTACAAAAAAATTGAACTCGTAAGTGTCTCAATGTCCAAGTAGGCTAATTGGACCATGGCTGAATTGTACACTGTTTGTGATAATGATAACAGCTGACAGGTTTATAGATTATATTGCTGCTCTAAATAAATAAGAGGCTTTAGACTCTTAGAGCAGCCTCTTATCGGTGCTGCTCACTTTACGGTGTTCGAAAACCAAATTTTGAAGGAAAAGTTTTTTTGCTAAATATTTGTCTTCGCTTATTAGCATTGAACGCTTATTACAGCTAGTAATTTTGTTCTTCAGACTGCTCTTAGTTGAATAGAAAAAATTTTTTGTTAATCGAAATGTCTGATCCGAGCAAAAACAATACTGCCGATGGAGATTACGGTTTTGTAAGTAGCTTTTTCGTGACAATTAAAGATGATACGTGTTGTTTTTTTAATTACATGCGTCGAATAAACCTTGGCTTGATTGCGCATGCATCGTTTTGATTTTGCTTCATACGTGAGCACCCCATTCACCCACTCAATGATATTGATCACCCATTCACCCACTTAATGATATAATCACCAATCACCAACTCAATTATATGATCACCCATTCACCCAATTTATGATATGATCACCCATTCACCCACTCAATGATATGATTATTCATTCACCTATTCACCCACTTAATGATGTAATCACCCATTCACCCACTCACTGATATGATCATTGATTCACCCATTCACCCACTCACTGATATATATGATCATTGATTCACCCATTCACCCACTCAATGATATGATCACCCATTTACCCACTCAATGATATGATCACCTATTCACCCACTCAATGATATGATCACCTATTCACCCACTCAATGATATGATCACCCATTCACCCACTCAATGATATGATCACCCATTCACCCACTCAATGATATGATCACCTATTCACCCACTCAATGATATGAACACCCATTCACCCACTCAATGATATGATCATTCATTCACCCACTTAATGATATGATCACCCATTCACCCACTCAATGATATAATCACCCATTCACCCACTCAATGATATGACCATTCATTGACCTACTTAATGATATGATCATTCATTCACCCACTTAATGATATGATCATTCATTCACCAACTCAATGATATGATCATTCATTAACCTATTCACCCACTCAATGATATGATCATTCATTCACCCACTCAATGATATGATCATTCATTCACCCACTCAATGATATGATCATTCATTAACCTATTCACCCACTCAATGATATGATCATTCATTAACCTATTCACCCACTCAATGATATGATCATTCATTCACCTACTAAATGATATGATCATTCATTCACCCACTTAATGATATGATCATTCATTCACCCACTTAATGATATGATCACAAATTCAAATCCCCTCATTCTAATATCCGGTTATTGCATTCACAATTCACCCCACTATTCCGTCTGATTAGATCCCTGTTAATCACATGTTTAAATTTTTTAACTTGCTGCGCAAATTTTACGCCGCAAATTCTTTACTTTCTACTTATTTGCGCGTCCGTAAGTAGGCCAATTCGCCCACGATAATAATTTAAAGAGCCTGCTACGCCCGGAGCTGAGCGCATACTCGCCAGCTAGCAATCTGTCGCAGAACGACGCCATCAGAGCTCGCCAACTCGCCGGCGAGCCTGTTGTCAATCTCGGCTTCGGCCAGTCGCCCTTCCCCATCCCTCGGCCTGGCGTTGAATGCCTTCGTCAGCACGCAGCCGACGGTCGCTACTTGCCAGCCTGCGGCGTCGCCGAACTTCGACAGGCGGCGTCGAATTTTCATCGTCAACTCGACCGACTCGATCCGACGATTTTCACACCCGACGGAGTGGTCTGCGGCCCCGGCAGCAAGGAGCTGATCTTCCTCATTATGACGGTATTCCGCGGCACCGTGTACATCGGCGCGCCTAGTTGGACTACGTACAGGCCGCAGACTCTGCTTGCCGGGCGGCCCTGCGTCGCCTTGAACCTGTCGGCTGCTGGCGGTTGGAAAATCACGCCGGATATTATTCGGGAACAGCTGACCGCGGATCCTCACCGCCTATTGGTGTTGACTAATCCCGATAATCCCACTGGACAGGTGTACAGCGAGTGAGTGGCTGGCGGCTCAGAAATAAGTCGGTGATTTCTTTTATCCTCTTTCATTTAGCGGATCGCTTGATGACGGTTTGATTTCGGGTCAGACTGGGTCATAAATCATTACAGGTGTTGTTGATGGGTCATTTTTGACCACATTTTGATTTACGATGACTCATTTAGGGTTTTTGATTAGTGATATATGATTGATATATGACTCGTTTTGGATTATTATTTATGACTCATTTATGGCTTATTTTATGACTGACTCCTTTGTGACTAATATTGTAAATCATTGATTTATGGTTTACTTTGAGTGACTTACTTTTTGCATGACTTATTTATGGATTGCTTTGTGCATGAATTATTTATAGATTGCTTTGTAAATGACTCATTTATGACTCATTTTTAGGAATGACTCATTTTGTGAATGAATTATCATTAACTTGAGAAATGAATAATATATGACTCATTTTGTTAATGAGTCATTTTTAGGAATGACTCATTTTGTAAATGAATTATTTATGACTTTTGTGAATGACTCATTTTGTAAATGAATTATTAATGACTTTTTGTGAATGACTCATTTTGTTAATGAAATATTAATGACTTTTTGTGAATGACTCATTTTGTAAATGAAATATTAATGACTTTTTGTGAATGACTCATTTTGTAAATGAATTATTTATGACTTTTGTGAATGACTCATGTTTTGTTAACTTGATGAATGACTCATTTATGCCTCTTTTTTATTACTTATTTTATGAATGACTCATGAATTAATTTTTTAATGACTGATTTTTAGAGAATGACTCATTTACGATTTATTTTGTGACTGACTCATTCCTGACTTTTGTGAATGACTCGATACGGGTTTCAATTTGTGGCAACTCATTTTAGATCTTCATTTGTAATGATCTATCTTCAGGTTATTGTTTATGACTCAATTTTAGGTCTTGATTGATAATTGAAATTGCTGGTTTATGATTGTTGATGACTCATTTCTGATTGTTTATTGTTAATTGTGATTCATCTTGTAGGATTGTCTTACTCGTATTACCTACTTATCGGTAGTTCTCGAGACATATCTAATTGGATTTTTATCATTAATTTTTTTTAATGATTCGTCCTTAATGTCACCAAAACCTCGACAGCGCCGAACTCGCTGCCCTGGCTGAATTCCTTCGCCGGGAGCGCTTCGTCGTCGTGTCGGACGAGATCTACGCCCGCCTGACATTCTCGCCGGGAGCGCACCGCAGTCTGGCTCGCCACTACCCGGAGGCCACCATAGTTACTAGCGGCCTGTCTAAATGGGCCGGCGCTGGCGGTTGGCGCTTAGGCTACGCGCTGTTCCCGCGCCAGCTGGAGTCTGTCAGGCGGGCAGTGGCCAGCGCCGCTACTCACACCTACTCTTGCTGCGCTGCTCCCGTGCAGCTGGCCGCTGTCTGGTTGCTAAGCAACCCAGCTGAGGCTGAGGCGCACTCGAGGAGAAGCGCTCGTGTGCTGGCGGCTCTAGCTAGTCACTGCGCGCGCCAGCTGACTGCTACCGGCGCCGCGGTGGTGCCGTCCCGTGCCGGCTTCTACGTGCTGCCGGACTTTGAGGTCAGTCTGTGTGGCAATCGAGAAAAATTGTTGATTCTAAAAAAGTACATGTAATGAAGCAAACAGAAGTAAAAATAAATAAAAGTGCATTCAAGAGGGCAACTAGTACGGAATCGTAGGAATCGTAGGAATAATATGTTTTTACATGGCATATTGAAATTGAACTTTTTTGAAACTGAAGTATAAAATATGGACAGGGACCTACAACCGGTTTGAGAATTGGGTGGTACAGGTTTGTTTGACTTAGTTATGGGCTGTGGCATAGTTATTAAGAACGTGACTGCCCCTTATTGGATTAAAAAAAAGCTAAATCTGCAGGAGGGCTGTAGGAACCTTGACGCTTGAAGCGGCATCGTCCCACAACCAGCGACGGGGCATGACTGTCCATTGCGCTGACTCCTGAAGCGCGTTCAGTCACACTAAATACGGTATGCAGGCATAGACACAAACACACGGAGCGCAACGGAATTCCAGTATAGCACCCAGTCACGCACTCACATAGGGTGTACAAGCGGTAGTTCCAGGAATGTACACTCTCTATGCCTTGGTGGGTTGCCCTCATGGGCGTAAATTTCACAACTGGCCCATAGCCCAACCAATTTGTGCACAAGGCCCCAAATTAATGTGACCCTGCACACGAAACCGCGCTAGGGAAAATAAACGACCTACAACGCGGGGTCGAAACTGGACCAGTGGCACACAAGGCAGACGCGCTAGACCGCCGAGCCACTCACCCCCCTGCCCCTTATTGGATTAGCTAACCAGCAATTATCGAAAAATATAAACGGGGCCAAACATCGGCAGGTTAATCACGATAGACCCATGTCTACTTACACAAGGCTTAATTTCTATTTAAAAATTTTTTTCCTTGTGAGTCAAAACATTGCTTCATATCGCCACTTGCTGGAGCATGTCTAGCGAAATTTACGATAATTTTTTTACATTTCTACTTAAAGTAGACTAATGATTATTTTTATTAATTTCCATTTTAATCCATTTGATCCATTTCTAGTTTAAAAAGTTCCTCCCCGCCTTAGGTTGCTCGCGAAGGACTACGCAGAGTTTTAGGCGACTCGGCTGACGAGCCAACTGGTGCGGCCATGTGCGACCGAATTCTGGCCGACACCGGCGTCGCCCTGATGCCCGCCGGGCCGGCGTTTCTTCGGCCGGAACGCGAACTGACCGTCCGCCTGTGCTTCGTTGAATTCGACGGCTCGGCTGCGCTGGAAGCTCTGGTCGAGTTGGAGAAGGCCGAAGGTGGACCCGGCGACGTCGCCGAGCTGCCCGACAGCTTCCTAGCGAAGTACTGCGAGCCGACGTACTCGGCTGTTGTACGACTGGCCGAGTGGCTGCGCTCCATGCAGCGATAGCTTGTGGCATTTTGCTGACTGATTGCGGCTGTCATTGGGTTCGATTTGACTGGGTTTAGCGTTTGTTTCTGATGATGATCGGTTATATGACCCTATGAATCATTATATGACTCATTTCTGATGATCGGTCTATTAATGCTTGACTCATTTCTGATGATTGGTCTATCATTTAGTGACTTATTTCTGATGATCGGTTTATTATTATATGACTCATTTCTGATGATCAGTTATATGACTCTATGAATAATTATATGACTCATTTCTGATGATCGATTTATCATTATATGACTCATTTCTGCTGATGGGTCTATTAATATATAAATATTTTCTGATGATCGGCCTATCATATTATGACATCCCATCATGTTATGACATATTTCTGAGGACCCGTCTATCGTTTTATTATAGTTGTTTATTGATTACATTAGTGTTTTTATGACTATTCGTTGATTTTATGCCTCATTTCTGTTTACTGATTGCTGTTTTAGTAAATTATTTTAACCACTTTTCAATGATTTAATGCATCACTTACGATGATTACTGTTTGAGTTTATGACGCTTTTAGCTTGCGTTGAGTTTCTTGGACTGTGAATCTATTTGATTTGCCCTGCTGTCTTGATAGCTGATTTTGCTTTTCAATTTTTTGCAATGCTATCTTGAATAAATTCAGATTATCCTAGGCACTATAGGTGTTAATTAAGCCACCGCATGTGGAGATTGTTTTAAAAAATAATTTTTTCAAAATCCCTTAGTGCGCCATTCTCCGCCTCATTAAAACCATTCAGTGCGTCATTCTCTCCCTCATCAAAATCCTCAAGTACATCATTCTTTCCCTCATCAAAATCCTCAAGTGCGTCATTCTCCCCCTCATCAAAATCCTCAAGTGCGTCATTCTCCCCCTCATCAAAATCCTCAAGTGCGTCATTCTCCCCCTCATCAAAATCCTCAAGTGCGTCATTCTCCCCCTCATCAAAATCCTCAAGTGCGTCATTCTCCCCCTCAGCAAAACCCTGGAAAGAGAACAATTTTATAGCGTTGTTGAATTCTTGGAAACCGAAATTCTGTATTTAATTGAGAGGAATTTATTTCTAATGTGATTGCTAATGCTAAAGCCGCTGCCCCTAAAGTTTAAACGATCCATTGTTATGTTATTTTTAGTGGCAGTACTCTCTCTCTACTTGGTTTATTGCTTCAAGGAAAATAATCCCCGTTCTAAAAATGAATAAAAAGCAGACAATACAGGCAGTGGTGCCGAACTTACAAAGTACTACGGTATGACACAAAGGTGAATACTTCCGTGGTAAGCTCATGATTTTCTTTCTACAACCGGTCTCTCTAATTTTCCCCGCTTCGCCTCCCAATCAGAAATCCCTATAGCTACGTGCAATATTTGTTTCTAAATATAATTTTGAATACGCGTGCACTTTTATCTTAGACACGTGACTTTTAAGAGTACGCATTTGATGTAAACTCTGAAGTTTCAGTTGTTTTCTTGTATAGCTTGTACCGAGTAACTTGCAAATGGTAACAACGCAGGCTACTTTTTTATAAAGTGTTCCTTACGTAAGTTACTGGCCCATTCTGGTAACGGGGCTGCTAACATCTCTAAAAGGATCGATTATTCAACGATTCGAAGCAGCATTCGACAACAACGAATGCCTTCGTTGGGATTTCACCCGCGATTTTGGGCTGACGTGGCTCAGCATATGCTCAAGTTTTATCATATGAATTGATAATTAGATAATAATGATAATAATTTAAAGATAAAAATACGCAGACTAGTAAAGCATAGTGTAAAGTGCAGTTAAACCAGGTAGCTATTACGTGTTGTCACTAATAATGTTGTTATTTTTGTTATAAGAAAATATTAATGCGTTTTGCCTTTAAAGTTTTGTTTTTGACATTTAGCTTCTTTTCTTTTTACATAAATGGCCAAAAGGGGTTAAAAAATTTAATACAGTTACTAAAATAAATGTTGTTGTATTTTTCTACCTGGCTTTTGTGATCATTTGTGCTGTTCTTGTTAGTAACAAATTTTGTTAATAACGTGAGAAATTGAAGTGAGTAACGGACAGTATAACTTAAAAGTTACCTTACCGGTCTCTTGTGTAATGTTACAAGGCTAACGTAAGCTACTTTTTAAAAAGTGGTAATTTTTTAAGTTTAAGTAAATTTCCTAAAACTGCAATTAAACAAGACAAAATGAGTAAATGACACTAATATATTATTATGCTTAACATTTAGATTTTTTATTTTAACGACAATCAAAATAATGCTTCGAATTTTTTTCCAAGAAACAGTCAAACATTTAAAAAAACAGCCTGAAGATTAAAACAAACTGACAAGAACAAGAAAGGGTGACAAAAGGTTTGATAAAATTTCAAATTTTCATTTGTTTAAAATCAAGTCGCTTTTCTTCAATAATTTAGCCGAAACGAGGCCTGTTGACGACCCTCTGCAGGTAGCTGGCCAGCTGGAACACGTACCAGTCGGCCTCCGCCTGGCTGATGGTTCGCGACGGACGACGGGACACCACCGACCAGAAGTGGCGAATTTGCGGCAGCGAATTGAAGCCCGTAAGGTCGGCGTGGATGTTCCGTTTGCCAGGCGTGGACAGGCGGGAATTTATCAGGTTGGCGACGGGGTTTTCAATTAGATTTGACAGCTCGACGGGAGCTGCGGCGCTAGTTGCCATGGCGTACAAAAAAACCAGAGCGACAAAACAAGTTGATTTGTACTGCATGGCTTTTTGCCTTGGCGTATTTTTATTTATTAGCTAGCAGAAAATATGGAACAGAAAGCGATTTACTGTCGCCTCGTTTCGGGAGGACTTTCGGCGTCTCTAGCGGCGCTAGTTTTATGGGCAAAATCTGGACGGGCCGCCCCGCCCGCCCACGCGATCCCATTCGCGCGCGCTGAGCCAACTTATTTTCACGTGACGAAGGAAACCTGTTTTTAGACTGATAGAAAACACCTTTAAGTCATCAGTCTCTGCTCTTTTCTACGAGCGTATGTTAACAATTATTTCAGTTACTGCGCCGCTTGGCAAATAGATAGAGACAATGAGCCAAAGCGACAAACATAAATGACTGATTCAAATAATTTTGCTGGAATTCTGCCTGAAATACTCAGGTACTCAACGTTTTCGGAACAATTCAAATCCATCCATCTGCGTGTTACGAGTATCTATCTATCTGCCTGTATGTTTATCTATCTATTTATCTATCTATCTATCTATCCATCTATCTATCTATCTATCTATCCATCCATCCACCCATCTATCTATCTATCTATCTATCCATCCATCTATCTATCTATTTATCTATCTATCTATCTATCTATCCATCAATCCATCTATCTATCTATTTATCTATCTATCTATTTATCTATCTATCTATCTATCTATCTATCTATCTATCTATCCATCCATCTATCTATCTATTTATCTATCTATCTATCTATCTATCTATTTATCTATCTATCTATCTATCTATCTATCTATCTATCTACCTATCTATCTATCTATCTATCTATCTATCTATCTATCTATCTATCTATCCATCCATCTATCTATCTATCTATCTATCTATCCATCCATCCATCCATCTATCTATCTATCTATCTATCCATCCATCCATCTATCTATCTATTTATCTATCTATCTATCTATCTATCCATCCATCCATCTATCTATCTATCTATCTATCTATCTATCTATCTATCCATCCATCTATCTATCTATTTATCTATCTATCTATCTATCTATTTATCTATCTATCTATCTATCTATCTATCTATCTATCTATCCATCCATCTATCTATCTATTTATCTATCTATCTATCTATCTATCTATTTATCTATCTATCTATCTATCTATCTATCTATCTATCTATCTACCTATCTATCTATCTATCTATCTACCTATCTATCTATCTATCTATCTATTTATCTATCTATCTATCCATTTATATTTATACTTCTTTACTTTCGTGAGTATACATAATTAGTTCTTGGTGAAAGTACAGTCAAAAGGTGCAGCTAGAATCTTGTTTTATTAATAAATTCATTGGTTAATTGGTTTCATTTTTATATAATTCGAATAACGCAAGACTGCAATAAGCTATGGGCAAGCTGTAAGTTGCAATAAATAAAATCAGAAAGTAAAAAACTTAAAAGTCCTGTGTCACAAGTCTTTACGCTTAAATACATTTAAGGTGATTTTTTCTCATTTTAAGACGCGCAACAAAAGTAGAAATCAAATAAGATCCATTAACTTATAAAATATGAAACTTAATGAACCAAAAACTGACGTAAGCATGAAATAAATACATTGGCTAAATCTCCCAACTTAGATGGAGATTAACATGCTGAGTTAGTGTCCAAGTGTGCCTTCACCTAATTTAGTAATTTCTCAAAGCCTTAAAAGTAGAATAACGAAAATTAAAAAAGGAACGCCTGAACCCTGACAAATGCGTAAAAATGTTTAACGGCTTTTCTGCTCCTTTTAATCCCCTTTGAGAATCGATTTCCAAAGAAAAAATACAAAATTTTTCACGAATGTTTCTGTAAATTTAAAGAAATTTCGTTTAATTTTTACAAATCAAGTAAATTAATAAAAAAAAAATAAACAGACTGACCATTTTTCTTACTAATCAAGCATTTAAAATTTATCTTAAAAGGAAAAAAACTATAATTCACAACAGTGATTTATAAATAGCACAATTAAAGGTATTCTCGACATCACGTGAGTTCATTTAAAAAAACACGTGACTTCCACTTTAGCCGTGTTTACACTAACAAAGGAGCCTCTGATACATGAATATCATTAAAAAATTTAAATTTAAAAGCCATTTAAAAAAATCAATGCTATTTTTGTTTTAAAAGCTCTGCTTTTGCTGATTAAAAAATTTTATTGTAGAATTTCTAAAGCAAGTCAGCATTGTTTTTCTATGCAAATAAGCTGTATTGAACAGATAATAATAAATGCAATCTGGTTATAGCAGCCGTGCTTAACCTCCACGCGTTTTTCTTCTTGTCGGCCGACTGCTGAAGAAGCAGCAGGGCGAAAAATCTCGCTGACGTTAACAGCAGTAGCACACATATCACAGCTGTGATCCCAACAACAGCAGAGCACACATCACAGCTGTTATCCCAACAACAGCAGCAGCACACACATCACAGCTGTGATCCCAACAACAGCAGCAGAGCACACATCACAGCTGTGATCCCAACAACAGCAGCAGAGCACACATCACAGCTGTTATCCCAACAACAGCAGCAGCACACACATCACAGCTGTTATCCCAACAACAGCAGCAGAGCACACATCACAGCTGTGATCCCAACAACAGCAGCAGCACACACATCACAGCTGTGATCCCAACAACAGCAGCAGCACACACATCACAGCTGTGATCCCAACAACAGCAGCAGCACACATCACAGCTGTGATCATAACAACAGCAGAGCACACATCACAGCTGTTATCCCAACAACAGCAGAGCACACATCACAGCTGTTATCCCAACAACAGCAGCAGCACACACATCACAGCTGTGATCCCAACAACAGCAGCAGCACACATCACAGCTGTGATCATAACAACAGCAGAGCACACATCACAGCTGTTATCCCAACAACAGCAGAGCACACATCACAGCTGTTATCCCAACAACAGCAGAGCACACATCACAGCTGTTATCCCAACAACAGCAGAGCACACATCACAGCTGTTATCCCAACAACAGCAGAGCACACATCACAGCTGTGATCCCAACAACAGCAGCAGCACACATCACAGCTGTGATCATAACAACAGCAGAGCACACATCACAGCTGTTATCCCAACAACAGCAGAGCACACATCACAGCTGTTATCCCAACAACAGCAGCAGCACACACATCACAGCTGTGATCCCAACAACAGCAGCAGCACACATCACAGCTGTGATCCCAACAACAGCAGAGCACACATCACAGCTGTTATCCCAACAACAGCAGAGCACACATCACAGCTGTTATCCCAACAACAGCAGAGCACACATCACAGCTGTTATCCCAACAACAGCAGAGCACACATCACAGCTGTGATCCCAACAACAGCAGAGCACACATCACAGCTGTTATCCCAACAACAGCAGAGCACACATCACAGCTGTTATCCCAACAACAGCAGAGCACACATCACAGCTGTTATCCCAACAACAGCAGAGCACACATCACAGCTGTTATCCCAACAACAGCAGAGCACACATCACAGCTGTTATCCCAACAACAGCAGAGCACACATCACAGCTGTTATCCCAACAACAGCAGAGCACACATCACAGCTGTTATCCCAACAACAGCAGAGCACACATCACAGCTGTTATCCCAACAACAGCAGAGCACACATCACAGCTGTTATCCCAACAACAGCAGAGCACACATCACAGCTGTTATCCCAACAACAGCAGAGCACACATCACAGCTGTTATCCCAACAACAGCAGAGCACACATCACAGCTGTTATCCCAACAACAGCAGAGCACACATCACAGCTGTTATCCCAACAACAGCAGAGCACACATCACAGCTGTTATCCCAACAACAGCAGAGCACACATCACAGCTGTTATCCCAACAACAGCAGAGCACACATCACAGCTGTGATCCCAACAACAGCAGCACACATATCACAGTTAATTTTCCTTTTTCCAACCCTTTATATAATCGAACGCCGCCATGTGCAAATGGATAAAATAAAATATTTTTTTCATCCACGCGTGTGGCGCGGCGGGTCCATGTACACTCTGTCGGGGTATTCAGATGGGTACAATCTGCCGGGGTATAGTAGGTACAAAAAGTAGGGGCTTGGATAGGGTGAGTAAAGTGCGATATATACGTGTGCCATGTAAAGTGCCACATGTATTGGTGTCTAACCAAGTTTGATAACCTAAGGTCTAAGCTAAACAATTCAACTTTGAGGGTCAACTTAATAGAGCAAGTTTGGACAATTCGAAAGCCGGACTTATCGGGGCGGCAGTCTGCTGTCTATGGCCAAAGTTCAGACCAGACTAACAGACTACAGGCCTCTCCATGCTTCGCTTGTAAATTAGCTGTTCAATCCTATAAGACATAATTCTATAGCGTCTGGACTTACATGTTTGGATTGAAATTTAGTAAACTGAAGTTGCACAAAGTTGGCTGTGATGCATGTTGATCGATTGCACTGAACAGGGTGTTTTTCATGTCGAAAAATGCGTTTGATATATAGTGTACGTGTATGATTATTTAGCTAAATTAATTACAAATGTTTAAGGTAAAGGTAGCTCTTAAGCAACTGCTTGTTGGTAACTTAAGTAACTCAATTAAAACCCACCAGTTGATGGAAGTCATTTGCAATCAATTACTAATGATAATAGTGCGAAATTTTACTGTCTGTAAATAATAGAGGTTAAGATTTTGATCGAAGCAGAAGCACTGCATAGCAACTAACGTTCCCGATTTCGAAGTCACAGCCACCGGTAGCTTGATAACAGTGGCGATCGGCTGGGTCCTATATGACAGAAGACGACGGCGAGGGACAGACACTGAGATAAAGAAAAAGTACATGAAGAGAGCTGACAGCCCCCAAATTTGCGCACCAAAGGGCCCTTTCGAAACCGAGTTCCAGACTAATTGAGGTCTTTCATTTCCATCTGCAACCAACGTGTCTATTTATGCGTAGTATTGAAATCAACTTAGGGAATTATCGGGCAACAAAGCAAACCAGAAGCATAATTTTTAACTGCCATTTTAGGACACTAAATTAGAAATAGAGTTACGATTCTGAAGTAAACGCGAGTTCAAAGTAATTAGATCCCACAGCAGCGAACCAATCAGCTCAAGGGAGCAGCCGAACCTGTTCCCCAGATGAGTTTTGCCATAGACAGCAAAAATCGGCCTGAACTGAGCTGCCTTACAAGTTCGTCTCACCTTCAATCGGAGCTACTCCTTGGTTTCTGTCCTTCAGAAATTTTTATAAATTTTACCTAAACTTGTATTTCAAAAAAAGAAATGTCTTCTGTCGGCAGGTAAGTAACGCTGAATGCCAACAGCCATGTACTTTTTAGCAACTCTTTAGTCGCTCATCCAGTCAAACCCCCTCCTTGGTCTGCACCCATCAATCTAGGCTCATTAGTTTTCGTCTCGGTGCACACTTGGCGCTACTCCTGCTGACGTTGTGCGCCCTGAATGGAGCCGTACGTGGCGGCATTCCGCGAAGAACATCGGTCGACTCCTACGAAAACATCGAGCGCAAAATGCACGACTTGGCCAAGCGCGGCCTGTTTAAGAGAACCATCAACTGCTGGATCAACGGCCGGTATGTCTGCCACGGCCTTCCGTGGGGGAAAGCAAAACGCGGTCTCGGGGACCTACAGAAGAGAACCATCAACTGCTGGATCAACGGCCGGTATGTCTGCTACGGCCTTCCGTGGGGGAAAGCAAAACGCGGTCTCGGGGACCTACAGAAGAGAACCATCAACTGCTGGATCAACGGCCGGTATGTCTGCTACGGCCTTCCGTGGGGAGAAGCCGTGGCAGAACGCAGTCTCAGGGACTTACGAGTATAGAAGAAGAGCATGAACTGCTGGATCAATGGGTGGATCTCTGAAGCGTCAGACACTCCCTAGTTGAAGACCATTAACTAATGAATTTTTTGTTTAACTTTGAAAGCATCACGTTCAAAATAAAAACTTTTACAATCGTTTGTTCAATGATCGTTGTAAAAACCTAGAGACAATAAACCTAGGATGTAATTGTAAGGCTGCCCGACTAAATCAAATAAATTTTCCCATGCGCTAGACTCTATATACGAACCGTTTTGCACCAAAGCAACATTGATATTCGACGAAACTATTATTGCAAATTCAGAGGGTATTCGCTTACGAAAGTGAATTTTAAAGATTTTTAAAGTGTAAAGACGCTCTTTCTAGGTTCCTGCAACATATAAACAGGAGGACAAACAGTAAACTAGTTGCTAGATTCCTGCAACAAATAAACGGGGGGACAAACAGTAAACTGGTTGCTAGATTCCTGCAACAAATAAACAGGAGGACAAACAGTAAACTGGTTGCTAGATTCCTGCAACAAATAAACAGGAGGACAAACAGTAAACTGGTTGCTAGAAGTAGTAATAGGAAATTACGCGCAAGACACAAATATATACCACAGAAAGTATGCGAAGGTACCCGTCAAAAATTTACATACGCAGAGGACTCATATATCCATGGTTAAACGAACGGAAAGGTATCCGCAAATATTTCTTACCCCGTCCAAAGCTCTCGCGGCAAAAGAACTAACTCAACTCAAACACAATGTCACATTAACCAACATTTGAACTCAACAGCTGTATTTATTCCAAGATCAACACCACGACTACAAAAAACGAGGCAAGATTCGCGCGAGGAAACCACGGAGAGAAATATAAGCGCGTCTGAACGAATCCCCACGAGCAGCTACTCTACCCAGAGCAACAAAACGCAAGAAATAAATAAGAGGCTTTCCAACAGCCAGCTTGTAGTACAAATAATATAGAACCCAAATTCCACAATGTCCAGACAAAGGATCTTGAACAGCAAAACGCGAAAAACTCCAATTTTTTGAGCCTAGACACTGCCTACCCAACCATCTTCGAACATTCTCTGGTGGTTCTAATCCTAAAGAATCAAAATATTCGCCAATTCGACTTCCTCGCCGACCGCGAAACCTAGAACGTCCCACCCAAATTACCACCCAGTGCTTCCCCGGCAAGTTGGAAGTATCTGTATTCAAAACAAGAAAGTAATCCTTATTATTGTTAGGAATTAGCCCCATATTCCAAATATAATCTTGTGGATAGACACCCAAAAAAACCGTCGTTACAAAGTGTGCACACAGTCTTGAAATAACACGGCGCAGAAACCGATCACTAACTCCCTGCAAAACGCTCAAGTCTATTTCCATGCCGTTCCGGGAACAACGTCGCGAAATTCAGTCAGCTGCAACTGCTTGTCAAACAATCCTCCGAATATAACGTTGTAGACACTGGGAGTGGCGGAACCGAATCGCAGCTCCAATTTTACGTTCCCATCCTTATACAGTTGCACGCCTCGTCCTACACCAGGGTCAGACCCCAGAGCAAACGCAAAAATTGAATAGCCCTTTCCGTAGTCGTCCATTGTGAAACCAATGTCTCGACCCTGCAAGTAGAGTCCTAGCTGCTGCAGCAAGAACGCATACTCCGTCACACAGTCGTCTTTCGATCCCATACTCGTTTGCAAAGGACGCGAAGGCACCGACTCTCCATTCACATACACGCCAATGCTATTCAAATTGGCATGCTCAAAGTTGAACGGATTCGTATCCATACTGCCATTAAATGCCTTGTTGCTCACCAAAGCCAACAAAAGCAAGCGCGGCACGCCACTGGGAAATAAGTTTTCATGGGTATGACTGGAACTGCCTCGTGGAATTGTAAACGTCCCAAGACTCAAACTTCTGTGCGGGTACAACGCATTGTGGCTTTTTAGCCCATGTGCATGTGCGCCGATTACACTAGGAGACGGTTGCACAAAACGAACACGCAGCTCTGCTTGAAGAATCGAAATCTCATAATCCTTAAGAGGAGTGTCAGTCCCAATTGAAGCTCCACTCAACACAAATTTACTTTTTGCAGGAAGTAGTTTCAGTCGCAGCGGAGTTTTCGAGAGCAAATAGCGCGGCTGTCGAAAAAGATCCAAAAACAATGGACCCGAAACAGTGCACTGCCGGTTGCCAGCAATCAAAGCCTGTCTTTTCACGCGTCCCATATTGGACGTAGATCCATTCATCTCACCAGCAGTGTCCTTGTAAAACCCCCAAGTAGTTAAGGCGCCTTCCTGCGCCGCCTTTCCATATTCTAGTAAAGTCAGAAGCATTGCCTTGTATGGATACATGAAACTACCACCTTCAACAACAGTGTCCCCAATGGTAAACTGCACGTCCTCAAAAAGACAGCCAATTGCCAAATTGTTGAGATAGACATTGTTTTTTGTTGCGTCGATGGCAGCTCCTTCCGCGTCAGACACTCGAAACACGACGGTTAATACCGTCTCCTGCAGATCGACATATAAATCGCCCGCAGGAACAATCTCAAACTCGATCGGCGAACCTTTGGTGAGCCCATGTTGAGGCTGAATCGTAGTAAAGCGGCTGTCAACAATACTAAATTGTACTGGAGCAGTATCGAACAGAGAAAGTTCGCTCTTCAGAGCCGCAACATTTGGACCCAACAGATGGTTCATTATTCAAATAAGCTGAACTGTTTCTTTCCTCCTCTAGTCGCCCGCTTGCGTCCTCGCTGTTTCACAGACCTTTTCCGTCTCTGCTTCTTCTTGCGCTTAGCTCCACTAGCCCCCGCCCGTTTGCTTATAGATCGCCCCTTAGCTTTTGACCGCCTCTTCTTAATCAGCGGTTCAGCCGACAGAAAATTTTCCGCATGGTGCACGCGTTTCAAACCCTTTCCTTTTTTTGGAATCGGGTTAAGAAACTCTAGCCCCTTGTTGAGCAGTTCCCGCGCTCCACTGCGCAGTACCGGGTAGACAACCTTCTCGCCTAGATTAGACAGGAATCCATACCCCTCGTAGACGGGGATAGAAGCTTGACCGCCTCGCCCCGCTCCAACAGAAGTAGAAGGACCGGAATAAAAAGCAAAAACCGGATCCATACCGAATCAAGCAAGCAGTCAGAATCGAGCACGTAGGAAATGTTGGATTACTTATAGACTCTTGCAAACAATCGTGCAGTTTTCGCATCCAGATCTTTCTCCTTTAGCCATTGAGATCTCAACTCGCCAAGATTTCGCCACTCAACAAGGTATCGACGTTGTCCACCAGGCTCACGGCTAACTTCCAACACCCGTTCAATTACAGTAGGTTCTTCCTCTGGCGGATTGACCTCCAAAAGTTCGGCTTCATAGAATCGCCCCTTCAATATCTCGAACTCGTTTTCCAACTCATACATCGGAGGATGAGTGTTAACCACTCGCGCGACGCGATACAGAGTATTGCTCCAAGTAGTTGTAAATCCTTTTTCAAAAGTTCCCCGCCGTCTAGCGATTCGAACCCAAGCTCCAATTTTATAACGCGGCTCTCTGCGGTGTTCAGGACTAACGCTATACATACTATCCCACAAAATACCTTGAGTATGCGGATCAGACTCAACAGCAGACGGTGTTCCCCCCAGTAAGGACCGATGCGGACTGGAATTAAAATTCTGCTCCAACTTTTCTAATACATCAAACCAGCGGGGAAGATTTTTTGCTCGGAAGTATCGTTCTAGGCGTTCCTTCAGTGAGCGAATAAAGCGTTCAGCCATACTGGCTTTGTAAGTGCTTTCACTGACAAAGAATCGAACGCCTTCCTCTTTTAGCATAGCCTGGGTCGCCCGGCCAAGAAATTCTTTTCCAGCGTCACCTTGTAAGTATAGCGGTTTAAATCCGCTGTTAAAAATCTCGCGAAGAACTCGGCTTACTTCATCTGGTTTCTTTGTTCGAAGCGCACGCAACCGTACAACACGCGTAAAACAATCAATCAATACCAGCACAAAGCGATAGCCCCGATTCTCGTCTTTGTACTGTTGAAAATCAGCCAAGTCAATTTGAAATTGAAAATGGCGAACGGGTGGAACACTAATTTTTGGTGTCGGAAAATATCGTCTTGCCTTCTGAAACAAATGAAACTCGGCTGTTGAACGCACCCAGTCTAGCACAAGCCTAGTAACTGTCTTTCGATCAAGCCGCGGAAACTTGTGACGCACTGCGCGCACGAGAGCACTTCTGTTACCCGAAAACGCACCCGGCTTATCCAAATCAAGGAACAGCTGATCCAGATAGTTACGAATTTCTTTCCCCACGTTGGTCTCCGGCCGACTCCCCATGTAGTTCCGTACTAACAGCTCCCGACTGGGTGTTGCAACAATTAAAACTAGCCTGAACGTTTACTCCGCTGTCAGACTGATCTTCTCCTGCAATGCAAAACTCAAATAAGGGAACACAAAAAAACTCCCTGCTTCGTATGATCTCAAAAATTGCGCGCGACAATCTTGTCCAAATTGAGGGCATAATTGCCGATAATTAATATATCTGCACAAAATTCAAGACAAAAATCCCGACAAGCTTATAGCTCTAGTCTAAAGTCTCATACTGCTCAAGTGCTGCCACATCGTCATCTGGAGCGTCGTCCGAAACAATGTCATCATCGGTGATAGATTTCCGAAGTTTACCACGCAAGTGTTGCCCAACCGTCTCAATCGGTACATTTCGCTTGCGTAGATAATCGACAAAGATGTCCAGTCCGTTCGGAGCTTTACTAGCATATCGCTTCAGAGGTTTATCTCTAACAGCAAATTCTAGCAGGTCTTTCAGCTCATCTGGCGACAGTGACGAAAGTATTGCCTCGTCATGCTCGTCCTCTCCCGAACCAAGCGCAGCAAGAAGTCGCTCGAGTCGTTTTTTGAACGCCTTTGGTACACGATCTGGGTCTGGCATAGGTGTTCGATCTACCACTCCCGTATCCCGAATCGGACCAGGCAGAGGACCGTTATGTAGCACGCGTCGAGCACTTAGCAAATCGCTTTCCAGACCTGATCGTTTCATGTAGGCAGTTGGCGAGTTTGCTGGCTCCTGTTCAATTTTTTCGTCCAATTTGTCAATTTGAGCACTTTTAGAGATTATATCCTTTTGCAGAGCAACTTGCGGGCTGTCCAATGGACTTGATTTTCGTGTCTGTTGACTCATGGACTCGTAGGCAGATTCTGGTACTAGAATCATCCGCCGCAGACCATTACCCCCTTCCGACTGCATGTCGTCAGTCTTTAACGCTTTCTTTGAATTGCTCTAATAAAATTTGCTGTGCCAGCGGCGGTTCCAGCAATCCCTGAAGTAATACCCAGAGCTGTACCAATAGCAGGTAGTGCAGCAATGATAGGAGCCAAAAACGGTAAAAACCCACCGTGCTGCACGATGATTTTCTTTTTGGCACTCAGCGATTTTTTTCGATCTACAAGACGACGAATATGACGAGCGTACTTTTCCAATCGAGTTTTGTCACAAGACGAGATTGGTACACGCCGATTAACAATGTTAAGCAAAAACTCGACCAAACAGCGAACTTCGGGTAAAGTAAGCGACGATAGGAATTTTTTCCGCAGATTAGCTCCTCGAAGCCGAGTAATTATCTGTAAAAGAGTCGCACAGCGCGACAATGAATTTGCACTGCTCTTAACCTTATCAGTAATCTTTGACATTTGTATTCTAGAATCTTACCGTCAAAACCAAACAGACCTGTTGTTGGAATGCTTATACACCCGTCCGAGGCCGAAAATGCAAAACAGCCACGACATGTGCTCCGGGCTGAAAATTCAAGGCCTGACCTCGCTGATCGCACAATCGAATGCTAATCTCTGATACTTGAACTCGGCTTGTTTTTAAATAGTGGGGCGTCTGCAGAGCGCTACTGTCTCGAAAAAGCTCGCCATCTTTTCTTTGCTGAAGCTCAATAACGCGCAGCAAAGGAACTGAACTGCTACCAACATTTTGATATTCGATTATGTCTGTGTAGCAGTACATGTAAACCGTACTGCTAGAGGGTTTTGTCTCTGAGACACCGCTTAAATAGGTCTTGTAGAAGCACCAAACTCTGTGCTTTTTCCAATTTTCAAACACATTGGTCCATGCTTCAGTGTCTTTGCCAGCAACGCTCACTGCAGCATACATGTGCACAGCCTCGCCTGGTTCCAGCGTGCAGAAAAAATTGTAAACTTTTCGGTCCCACAGCGCCAACGTCCGATCGAGCGACGATACGTAATCATGGTAGGATCCATCCGCAGGATTTAATTGCTCTGTCTGAGGCTCCGAGTCCAAATTATGCGTAATAATTTTCCAATTATTTAATTTCAGTGAGTTCAAGTACTCAGCCGGCAGCTCAATCCCCAAAGATTTTTTTCCTCTGTTCCTTAAAATCCAAGCAAATTTGCTGCCTGGAGGGGAGGACGGTTTCCACGATAAGAAAGCTTCCAAGTCAATGTCTTCCCAAATTCGACCGAAGAAATTTCCTTTGCTATTAACAATAGCAGATATATCTGCAAAGTAAGGTATTTCAAATCTGCGCGTGCGTTCTCTTGTCGGCGATACAACCGCGCCCTGGCAGAGCAGTTCAACCAATGCCACTTCATACGAGCCAAGACCAGATGGGACCAGATTTAGCGGGTCATTTAATCGCACACGAAACTCATTCGGACCATTGTCCGAGTAGGATCTGTCATTAGAAGGCAAAAACACGTAAAAACTCATGTTGTTAGCCTTGATGCGATAGAAGCCATAATTCACTGAATAGCTTATAAACTAAGCACTTCATCTTTTTCCGACGCATTAGTGTAGACAATATGCCGGTCTCCAGGAAAGATCCCCGTACGAATCCGCAGACTGTCAGGAGTCTCTTGACGCAAATCTATGAATAGGTACGAGTAAGGCTTATTGTTAGTTGCATCCTCGTACGCCCGCACTAGAAATTTGCTCGCACCAGGAAACATTTGCTGGCCCAAATGCCGCACAGCAATCCTGTCCCGAACATTGCGCGTCAGGCAAATATAACTAGCAGAGAGGCTACGCACACGAGCATCTGGATCCTTTGGGTTGAACAGGTTTTGGCAAAGATAAAGACAAGTTAGAGATATATGGTGAGCATGCTTTGTAAATATGTTGGTAAGATCCGGTATCTTGGCAACCTCGCTTTGCAAATCATCCACCACAACAAGATCATGCGGTTGTAGTTGACTCGTCAGGTTCTTTGGAAATCCGCTAACAAAATGTGCCGCCTCTTCACCTCCTTCCCGCCAATGCTCTCGAATTCGTTGATTTTCTTCCGCCGTCAAATCAGTCCCGTAACACCAAACCAATCTAGTGGGAGGTATTTTAAATAGCTCTTTCCTTTCTTTGAGCAGCCGCAATGTCCACTCAGTCTTGCCAGACCCTGAAGGACCAGCAACAATAAATGAAGAATCGTGTTCTAGTTGTAAATTAAATGGCATGGTTATGCACTCATACGCTGTTTAGTTTGCATAATTTTTGCAACAAACTTGGCGGCTAGCTTTTCTCCCCACCCAGTAGCAGGGTCGTTTGCGATTTGACGGGCTCCTGTTTCTAGGAGACGATCAGCCTCAAGCCGGTTCTTCACTTCCTTGTGCTTAGCGTAGGCAACGTCGTGGAGTCGGCAAAGTTCGTCCAGACGATTTTTTCCGCGCTGCCCGTCCGCCAATCGCTGCTCCAGACGGGTTCCTGGACCGCAGAACTGATAGCCCGGCAAATGCAACTCAAACGGTAAATGGTTGATCAACCAATTCACAATACCCAAGCCTTTTTGTGTTGGATTTTGCTTCTTCCGTTGAGTACCCGGGTTATTATTTTGTCTTCTCCGCGGCGACTTTGACTTACTCTTGCACCGTTTTGCTCGAATGCCCATTCTCTATCGCTAAAAACAAAGTCAAGGGAAATCTATTATATCGAGTCTTGCATATAGGTTTTCAAGCATATAAAGTTTTATTTTTCAGGATATAACTTTCTCATTCCACCACCACCATTAGTGTTTGTGTCAATAGTCAGTTTATTATTATAGACTGCTGCTGCCAAGACCGGCCGAGCCTCGTGTGCGTTCTGCTGCTTCTTCCACCATCACGCAGCAGTCCTGCCCAGGGGTTTCTTCGACGCCCACCGGAACTATGATAGCCTGCTCGAGAATCAGCTGGGCAATCCGCTCGCCAGGCTTAACGTGAAAGTCGTCTGCGGTGTGGTTGTACATAATGACATGTACCTCACCGAGATAGTCCGGATCAATCACTCCACCAACGACATCGATTCCACGACTAGCGAGACCGGAGCGCGCTGCCACTCGTCCGTAGGTACCATCAGGCACTTGGATCGCAATTCCTGTCGGCACTAGGTTCCGGTTGTAGGCAGGAACAATAGTTTCCACGGCAGCAGCCAAGTCGTAGCCAATTGAACCCTTTGTCAGGCGGATTGGAACCGAGCCCGACTCGCGCACGCGTGTCACCCGCAACATTCTTGTAGGCGCTTTTTTCAAATCTTTAGTTTGTTGCTCTTGTTGTTTTTGTTCCATTTTCGCAGCTGGAGCTGAAAAGGTAAATTTTTTATTTGCATACTCAGGGGCAGGAGTCGGAGGCGCGTCAACTAATCTGCTATCATCCTCCAGCTCCTCCTCAACATCTACAAATACTAACTTGGCTGGTCGCTGCTGCTGCTGCTGCAAGCGAAACATCTAGCACAAACTAGCACAATATTTTTTTAACCAACTACAAAAAGCAGCAAAAATTTATACAAGACGAGCGACCATTGCGCAATAGCTAATAGCTTTATATTTACTCCACTAAAGAATAGTCACAGAATACAGTTAATCCAGTCGCCAATGTCCAAATGGTAGAGAAGCCAAATCACTGGTCCAGGCACGCTTCGTATCAAAGAATCCCAGCGCCTGCTTGCGCTGGCTCAAAGTGAAAACAAGCTGCTTGCGCGACGTGATTGTCTTCATAGTAACGTAGAATACGCGACGGTCAGCAAGTACTCGCAAAAAATCGCAATGCTTTAGAGAGCGACCAACAGACTTGCACACGCCTTTACTTCGCGATAGCTGCTCAATTTTTCCCGCGCTAGTGCAATACAAAAATGAGTAATTCTTCGGTCGGAGAAATACCAACTCTAATGGAAGCCGGCCACAGAATTCGTCTTTCCAGGCTAGTAATTTTCCTTTGTGTGCACACGAATAGATCTCATGCGTCGGCGGGTAGTTGCTTGTGTCCAACAGACCTTCAGCAGCCAAGTCTTTGAAAAGAGTCTCGTAAGGCGTCTCTTGAGCATTGCGCATTACCAAAGCCATCATTAAGCTGTCTGTGTCGCCACCAAGTACGCGAGCGCAGGCAAGCGAGCGATGAACCTAAAATTTTTTTGAGGCGTCTCCAGTAGATTTCTCTTTACCATTTAACTACACCCCCAAACTCTCACCTGAACGTGGTTGTAGTAGAAATTGTACACAATAGTCTTGGCAATATCCAAAATTGTCGAACCAATAATTATTGGTTTGTTGAGCTTGACGCGGCGCGGAGACATGCTCACACCAGCCAAAGATTCCGTATAGATTGTTACGTCTAGGAATTCTTCACGCGCTATATACGTCTCCAACTTCTCGGGTGAACCACACATTCGAAAATTTAGTCGGTCTCGAACACGTTGAAGGAATTTGCCAAACAGAGCATTGTTGAGTAGCTTGAAAAAATCTTTCTCAAACTCGGTTTTGGCTTCTACACGACGCTGAATATTATGGTTGATATAGTTGCGTAGAATTGGTTTCTCAGTGAATGCTATAGCACGATGTACGCGAGTGACTCGCAGCCCAAGCTCTAAATAGAGTCGCAGAGCGCGATGATGCAGAATATAGCCGCGTTTATGATTCAGTGAGCCAACCAGTTTTTTCGTTGTGCTCCTAAACCGTTTCACTTCCTCGTATGATGTAGCATTGGCATATCGTTCTGGATTCAATTGTCGTTGCAGACAAACCCAGTCATCTTTCATTTGCTGGGTTAGTTGACTCTCGGCCAGAATTTCATGACCAATAGCCAGTGGGAGGTCGGCTGTTGAGTCGTGGAGAAAGCGCGGATAGTAAAAATCTACATTGAACAGCGCTCCTCGCTCATTGCTGCAAAAGTCTGCAAGCCATGGCAGCATGCGACTTGTCACATGTAACGTCTCCAGATCCTGGGGCAAGTCGCAAGGAATGCTGGCGAGTTCTCGTTTTGTCAACCAACGAAAATCTTTGCAAGGCATAGGCTCGATCATGCAACTGGCATACAGAGAATTTGCGTCCAAATATGCCAAGTAGGTGCCATTGGGCGAATTGTTTCGCAACTGCGAGAACTGCTCTTCCTCCTCATTTAGCTGACGACAATAGGCACTCGCTTTGAAATTGTTGGCTGTTGTAATGTGTCGAGTTCCAAAGCTGAAGCCGCCACGAATTGAAGCTTCAACTTCAGAGTACATTTTTGGATCAGTGAATAGTTGAATTGGGATTTCCAGTCGGAGTAAACAACCAGCCATTGAATACATTGGAGCGCCGAGGTAGTTTGCTGGATCTAGACCGTACTCGCGCATTGCGGTTTGACGGAAATTCTCGAACACGTCACACAGAAGAAGTACATCAAGCAATAGATAGGCGGTGGTATAGTCGCGTAAGTTCGTACAACCAAACTCTAGCCAGCTTTGTTGAGCACGAGCGTACTCCTCATCAGAACAGTGACTCATGCTTAGTTTGTCAAAGAATGCGACTTTTGGCGGAAGCTGTGTTACAGAATCAAGTAACTCTTCGCTCACAAGAAACGAGTACGGAAAAACACCCTTCTGTTGTAGTGTAGCAGGCTGCAGTTGTGGATACACTTTGAGCACTTCGCGCGTATGAACCAGCTGCTCGGGCAATAGTCACTGAGCGAGGGAGGCCAGACTCGTCGACAAATAGGCAAACGTATCTTTAAAGCACAATTCAAACCAGACAAAGTCGCGCTTGTGCTTTCTCGGTGTTTGCGGTAATGGCACTTTAAATTTTAGCGAAAACGTTTTGAACTTCTCTCGCGTCTCTGGAAGCACGTGAAATTGTACTTTGTCAGCAGCAAATGATTCGTAAATTTCCCTCACAAAGAACTTTCCGTCATAGGAGGACAAACAGTGTGTGTAGATTATGATCTGATAGCGCTTGAGAGAAAGCTTGCGATTGCATGAGACGCAAACAATTGATCTGGCTGCGCCTGTGAGGTGACAATGGTCTAAAACCTGGCGATCATCCGCGCTAAATCGCCGGTTGCATAGCTGACAATGCTCCCTTTGTCGAAAAGTCCCCGCGGCGTACTTGCGCAGCAACGGAGTAAAAGTTGATGCGTTCACCTCACTGCAAATATCATGTGCTAGTTGTTGCAGAGCCAGCAGAAACTGACGAATGCAGTTTGGTCCATTTGGTATATTGTAAAAAACTTTGCACGGATTTTGTCCGGTTTTGGTGGTTAAACGCGCTGCTGCCTGCTTGTTCAGGTCAGGACAAGGTACCAGCCGGTAAGCAACACATACTGGCACGTGCACATCTTGCACAAGCATATTCGAGCTAGTTAGTCGTGGTGCTGGATAATGCATGCTAGCTGCTGACGAAACAACACTATCAGGTGGTGCAAGAATGCTCTCAATGTCGGCATAAATCACATACAGCGGAGGAAGACGCGTATCGTGCGCAGAAAATTCCAGTATGGCTTCGCTAGATTTCGGCAGCACTTCCACTGGTGCAGGTTGACTAACACAAATCTGTCCAACTCCGTCGCTGCCTGCTAGTGTCGTACTGGTCTTAGCAGCAGCAACAGCAGTTGTTAACGCTCTGTCCACTGTTCCGCCAGCACAGTTATGCTGCTTCAAAATGTAGTCCCAGGAAACACTGTGTGAAAAAGCAGCCAGACACTCTGGACAGTACCTCCGTCGTTTAGCATTGCTGCTCAGCAGACTGTTCAAATTGCGTACAGGCATATAATGACCAATCGAGAACTCGCCATACGGCGGAATGAACAAGCAATTAGCCAACAAATACATAGTCGTCGCGTCTTGTTGTCGAGTGGCGACAGTGGCACGCTGTGAAAAGTACAAATTAGCAGTCTTGGAGCCGTGATCCCAGAAAAACACTCGCAGTCCAATATGCGGGTTTAGACGACAAAATTTCCTGTAGGAGCTAGTGTGATGTCGAGAAGGACCGCGACTTCCTTTTACCTTGTGCAGCAATTGCGCATAGGATTTTTTTCTGGTTGGCTTTGCCACTTGCTCATGAAAAATACTGGCCACAACTGCATACCGAAAGCAGTCAAGTTGATCTGGCTTGTGTGGCTTCAAATACAACACAGCTCCTTGCTTCCGTCCGATTGATATTGGGATTTTGAATGGAGCGCGCTCGCTGCCGCCGCCGCCCCCGCCGCCGAATAGAGTTGGACCGCGACTCCTGCGACCTGACGACTTTGTCGTCTGGCCGCTGGTGTCGCCACGAACAGTTGGTCTAGCCACGCCGGCTCGATACAAACATAGCATCAAGTCTAGCTGCTCAATACTGCCATATTGCCAATTCGAGCCTCGAGCCGTGAAATTGTCCAACTTGCTTGACAACTCTGCTACTGCCAGCTCGTACCAATCATTGTAGGCGTCACGATTTAGCAATAGTGGACTGCTGCTGCTGTTGCTGCTGTGGTTGTTTGCACCAAAATTAATTGTGACAACATTGGTGTTGAAGTAGACTGAAATTACTTCATTATTGTCACTAGTCGCTGCGTCGTTGTTTTCGTCGTTAGGCATATGTCGCGGGCGAAACAAGCTAACTTTTAGGTGCATGCAAGTTCTTAGTAGTAGCATTGGTGAGCTTCCCAGCCGGGAGAATAGGCGGTAGATGCATTCGCGCAGTTGAGCCAACGCGTCGCCAGGCAGTAACACCTCCTCGTCATCGTCCTCCTCGCTGATAGTGCTAGTGGGTACAAATACCAGATAGTTTACTCGACCACGATGAGCAGACTCGCGTAATTCAACAGACCAGCCAGCGGGTGGATGCTGTGCCAGCTCTCGGATCGGAGCTTCGATCAATAGCTCAGGAACGAAGCAGTCATTGTGCGTGTGAATGTGCAGCTCGGCGCGGCTGCGGAACGCACGTTTGCACACCACGCAGCGTACAAGCGGCTGAAATTGATTTTATCAGCAATTGTTACTACGCGCATTTACGCGGATTAATTTGAAACGTGAAAATATAGTTTAAACTTTTTTTGACTGCAGGGGGACGTTTTGAGCCATCGAGCCGCCATCGAGTGCTACTGCTGCAGCTGCTACTGCAACTACACAACTAGCCAGCCAGCAACTAAACACGTCTTAAACAACCCGATGGAGCATGCGCGGGCAGCAAGCCCGACTAACGCTCGTCTACTAGTCTGATTGCATTTGACTCACTGAGCCAGGTAGGATCTGAATGGAACCATGCCCAGAATCCTGCCTAAGACACTCAGCTGTGCTACAATAGGCAACAATAGCACAGTATACAATCTCGACGAGCTACATGCCAACGGGAGTAAAACCTTGTTGACGGCAAGCCGACATAGAGAATCGGTTATACTTGCTGTGGCTGCTGCTGCTGATGCTGCTGCTGCCAACGTCAACAAGGGTGGGCGCGGCCTCACATTACGGACGGTCCAGTAGAGGAGTGGCATTCGTAGTAGTAGTAGTAGCAGCGTGCTTAATAGAATTTCACAGCGCACTACTGGCAGCTACTAGCTGTTGCTTGCTTGAGAACCCCAGCACTCAAGGACGTGGAGCAATAGCACAGCACGTCTTAACTTTAGCAGTCGTCAACACTGTCTTCTAGTCAATAACAATAACGATTAAAAGACAAGTATTTCACTTGTGAAGCAGTAGTCATTCTAGACTACTCAAATTAGCACAATTGGCTAATCAGATTATTTATTCAGATCAAACTCAAAGAGTTGTTATTAGACTCGATTGCGAATAATCCGGCCGACTAGTCGAGCCAGATCGCTGGTCTTAGTGTTCGGCCGAACTTGAACCCGGTGCACGCATTGATAGCGGTAAAAATTGTTCTCCATAGCTTGAGCCAGCTGATTCAGATAGTCCGCTGTAATATGCGATTCTCCATCGCGGGAACGTTGTTGTATTCGATCCAAAGCTAGGTTCGGCTCAATCTCCAGATAGATCACTGTTATCTCGCTAGGTTTGAAAATCGCTAGTGTTTGAATTTGACTGCTGCAAATTGCCGCTTCCAACCCAGATAGACGGCCTTGGACAGTCAGAACGCTGTTGAAGGAGAAGGCCGAATGCAGGCATCTGTCCATGATTAGAAGCGTCTTGCGTTCGTCGTCCTGGCTCGGCAGGGCTGAAAGCTCCGCCAGCATACGCTTGTCGCGTTGGTGCAAGCTGTGGCTCGCGTGCATCTGGAAGCCGAGGGCCGACAGACTTCCTTGATAGAACTCCTCCAGCGGATTGGCTTGTGAGCGAATGCTGTGTGAGGTAAACAAGTCCACCGGCTCTGGACCCCATATCGTTGCCTCTGACCATTTCTCCAGGCGCGAGTTGAGCGCTAGTTGTCGCAGTAGAGCCGTCTTGCCTGCCCCAGGAAGACCTTCGAGTACGAAAAGTTGGCGCTGGTTCATTGCGGCTGGAATTATTTCGATAAAATTCTGCTCTGTTAAGCACATGATCAAGACACCGAAGCAATGTTTTAATTTCATTGGTGCTTTTTGCACCCATTAAAACGAGCTTCTTTGTGTGAAAAATGTTGCAAAATAGTCTCGGAAATAGAGAATGCCTTAGACTGATTGCCTGTGGAAAAACTTCAGCGTCATACAACAACTTAAACTCTTGATAGGTTCCAACACACGATTTGAGCAATTGAAAGCCGTGCTCAACAGGAAACTCTATCTGACCAACAAAGGTAGAGGTTTGAACATGAACAGAATCATAATCTAGCTTGTGGATTGAGTCATTGACAAAATTCAGAATCGATAGAATTTGACGGTCGGAATCTGAGCAACAGAAAATAGTCAGCCTTCCGCTAGGATAGATTTGAACAGTAGAACGCTCAATGCTGAATTTGCACATGGTCGGTCTCGCGAGAAAAACTTTGCAAGTGCGGGATCTGAGAGCCAGTGTCGCTCCGATCTCTTTAATGCACACTTTTTCACCCGGACTTAGCTTGAATGAAGCACCGAGTATAACTAGAACCAGTCGCTGAAATAAATTGAGACGAAAAGCCATGATTATTCTTAGTGCCACAAATCCAGCCAGAGCTCGGATGACGTTTTATTTGTTTCCTCAAACAATGGATTGAAATTTAGATTAAACAATAGCCAGAGTTTCAACATTAGATTTAGATAGATTCAGATTGTCATTCATCAGCGTCGGAGTCGCTTGGCTCCTCTGACGAGCTCTCAGTTGTAACCGCCGCGGCTAGTTGACGAGCATAGGCCAAATCCTTGGACGCCACCCGAGCTCCGCTAGAGGCTGTTGAACCAGCAGGCGTTGTAGTAGGACTCACCAGGGCCTTGACCGGAGGCACGTCGAACGATTCTGGCTGCTGATCCTGCTGCTGCTCCTCGTTGCTAATTGTCTTGGTCTTGCTCGGCTTAGAAACCTGCCGCTTCTTGCTTGTTTGGGCTCTTGGAGTCGCAGTTGTCTTTTTGGCTGTGGTACGCACTGGTTTCGGTGGTTTCTTCTTAGTTGGCGGCTCTTGCTCTTCAGTTTTGCTGCGCTCGCGCTTCTTGCCTACTTGTAGTCGTAGAATAGCGAACGAGTCCAGCTTGTTTGGATCGCTTTCCGTGAGCACGATAGAACGAAGTGCGTACGACAGTCTCCAGCCTGACGCTCCTCTAGCACAGTACAGAGACGTCACTTGGATCGTAACATGGTAGCGGCCTGTTAGCATCTTGAATTCGCTCGGGTTCGCCTCTCGTCCATTTGGATGTTTGGGGTCGTCGGTACGATAGCCTAGACAGACGTAGTTTGGCTTGACTGGAATCCATTGGACAGGTTCTCCTTGAGTGCCGTCCGAATTGGCCTGCCGCGAGTGTTGCTTTGTCGAGCGATTCAGCGGTTTTGGATCGGACTTTGTCTCCAGCTCCACCACGATTGTTCGCTCCACGCCTCTGTTGGTAGAAAATGTGGTTCTGTTTTTATTCGTGGTCGGTTTGGTAGTCTTGAGTCGTGAAGAATTTTACCTCATTAGATCGAACAGCGCCTTGCAAAATCCGTCTCCTAGGACTGGCAGCGCGATTTCTTCTCGATTCTCGCCGCTCGCCTGCTCCGGGTTGTTCGCTCTCTCAGTCAGGCCTTTAACGAGCTCGATAGGACTCTCCGATTGTAGGATCAGCGGGTGACGCTTCCTTTCACCGTGGCGGCTCCATTGCACCGAACGAAAGCTGCATTCGCCGTTGCTTGTCTCGTCTCCTAGGTATACTCGCGCTCCCTTGGCTAGGTCTTCTAGTTTGATAATAGCTTCGCTTGGAAATAGAGTCATGGCGTCGTTGATCAGCTAGGATTGTAGAGCAGGGCGCTTGTTAGTCGAGCGAACGTCGAGCTTCGCCTGAAAATTTCTCCCTAAAATCGACTTACTTTTATAGAATGGTTTTGGGGAGGAATCGTTGTTGGAACAGCTGTCCTGACGTTGCATTAACCCCCCTCCCCGCTGGCGTTTTAACATGGCAAGCATGGATACTGACAGTGTATATGGGGAGTTGGAGGTGCAGATAATCCAACTCTCACCCTTTTCAACACTGCTAGCATGGATTCCTTCAGTGCAAAGTCGAGTTTGAGGTTGCGTTTTGTTCCATTTAACACTAGCGGCATGGATCTCGACTATGTTGAATCCAATTGAGGTTGTCGAGTTTTGTCGACGTGGCATGATGGCCAACCTCGTCCTGAGCAGGTGTTGTCCACTGGGCAGGGGTCCTCTTAGGTTGGGGTCAAGTAACCGCAAACTGTCCTCTCCCTACCCCTTCCCCCTATATCCTCAAATGACCTTGATTAGGCTGTTCTTATTCGGCTTTAATTATTATATAGAGCTCAAATTAGCTTTAAGCTGACTAAGCGTTTTGGATTAGCTCGTGCGTATACGGATCCACATTTATTTATTTACATTTTAGTCTCAAATTTTATATATTCTAGCTCTTATCGGCTATGGCTTCAGGTATGTACCCAACTTGCGACTCGTTCTTCTTCAAGTAGTCTTTAACTTGGCTATTTTAATTTCGTCGGCTTTCCGTTCCTCTTCCACAGCAGGCGGTGGCGATGATTTCGAGTTCTTTCTCCTGGAGAGTTTTGAAAAAGGAGTGCGGCAACTCTATGAGAAAGACTTTGCGTGGCTGCAGCAAGTGCATCCTAATGGTCCTCCGCCCATGAATGAAGTGATTGATTCATTCAAGCAGGCGGTTGATCAGATTATTCAACAGCACCCGAGTGGAAACTTTCTTTTGTTGCTGAACGCCCATGCTTTACATTTGAATTGGGTTTTGGGGCGAAATTCATTCGCCGCCACGAATGAAGAGTATCTGATCGGTCCAGGAACTAAACCCGAGTAGAATTCTTGGCGCGGAACCCAGCTGTGAACAGTGGATTCCTCAAGCGAATTGGTGGTCTCGTTTTTTGTAGTCGTGGTGTTGATCTTGGAATAAATACAGCTGTTGAGTTCAAATGTTGGTTAATGTGACATTGTGTTTGAGTTGAGTTAGTTCTTTTGCCGCGAGAGCTTTGGACGGGGTAAGAAATATTTGCGGATACCTTTCCGTTCGTTTAACCATGGATATATGAGTCCTCTGCGTATGTAAATTTTTGACGGGTACCTTCGTATACTTTCTGTGGTATATATTTGTGTCTTGCGCGTAATTTCCTATTACTACTGCTAGATTCCTGCAACAAATAAACAGGAGGACAAACAGTAAACAGGTTGCTAGATTCCTGCAACAAATAAACAGGAGGACAAACAGTAAACTAGTTGCTAGATTCCTGCAACAAATAAACAGGAGGACAAACAGTAAACAGGTTGCTAGATTCCTGCAACAAATAAACAGGAGGACAAACAGTAAACTGGTTGCTAGATTCCTGCAACAAATAAACAGGAGGACAAACAGTAAACTGGTTGCTAGATTCCTGCAACAAATAAACAGGAGGACAAACAGTAAACAGGTTGCTAGATTCCTGCAACAAATAAACAGGAGGACAAACAGTAAACTGGTTGCTAGATTCCTGCAACAAATAAACAGGAGGACAAACAGTAAACTGGTTGCTAGATTCCTGCAACAAATAAACAGGAGGACAAACAGTAAACAGGTTGCTAGATTCCTGCAACAAATAAACAGGAGGACAAACAGTAAACTAGTTGCTAGATTCCTGCAACAAATAAACAGGAGGACAAACAGTAAACAGGTTGCTAGATTCCTGCAACAAATAAACAGGAGGACAAACAGTAAACTGGTTGCTAGATTCCTGCAACAAATAAACAGGAGGACAAACAGTAAACTGGTTGCTAGATTCCTGCAACAAATAAACAGGAGGACAAACAGTAAACTAGTTGCTAGATTCCTGCAACAAATAAACGGGAGGACAAACAGTAAACTGGTTGCTAGATTCCTGCAACAAATAAACAGGAGGACAAACAGTAAACTAGTTGCTAGATTCCTGCAACAAATAAACAGGAGGACAAACAGTAAACTGGTTGCTAGATTCCTGCAACAAATAAACAGGACAAACAGTAAACTGGTTGCTAGATTCCTGCAAGAAATAAACAGGAGGACAAACAGTAAACTGGCTGCTAGATTCCTGCAACAAATAAACAGAAGGACAAACAGTAAACTGGTAGCTAGAACTAAGGCCACAGAGTCAGACTGCTGTGAGAACAATTGTTGTTTGCAAGTTTTACAGCTGAAGCTTGCAACTTTCTGCAGCGTATGTAGCCCACCATCTCCTCTTCTTTGATGGCATCCATTCTGACTGAAGAGGCCATCACTTCGTCCACACGTCGCTTCTCACTATCGCACTGCAGTTTTGAGTCTAGGTTTTTTTCTGTACTGTAGAGAAGACACGCATACAGTACGCAAACAGCAAGTGCGCGAAGTCTAAGCGGCAATGCTTATTTCTCTTGCAAATTAGCTACGAGCTAGCTAGCCATTTTTCAGGCGCACTGAAGAATTCAACTTCTAGAAAGAAATATGTCTACATGTATGTGTTTCAAACTCCGATATCACGGTAAAAGTTTTAAGGGCGATATCCTGGAAAAAATAAAATAACGAGATAGGGGATTTTTCGTTTCTTTCGACACAAAAAGGACACACCAGGAGGACTTGAATGATCCTGGAGGACCTGAAGGATCCAGGAGGACCTGAATGATCGAAGAGGACCTGAAGGATCCAGGAGGACCTGAATGATCGAAGAGGACCTGAATGATCCAGGAGGACCTGAATGATCCTGGAGGACCTGAAGGATCGAAGAGGACCTGAATGATCAAGGAGGACCTGAAGGATCCAGGAGGACCTAAAGGACCCAGGAGGACCTGAATGATCCAGGAGGACCTGAATGATCCTGGAGGACCTGAAGGATCCAGGAGGACCTGAAGGATCCAGGAGGACCTGAATGATCCAGGAGGACCTGAATGATCCAGGAGGACCTGAAGGATCCAGGAGGACCTGAATGATCCAGGAGGACCTGAAGGATCCAGGAGGACCTGAAGGATCCACAAGGGAAGCTGTAGACATCCCTTAAAGGATAGAAGAGGGGCAGATGGAGTTGTCCTCTAAATGATCACCAAAAATGCAGCAATTTCAAAAGAATCAACAATATGAAAATAGATTTCACCTGACAGGCATAAAATTTTATAATAATAGATATATTCAAGTGTAAATATGGCGTCCAATTAAAAAAAACTGATGCCTCTGCCTAACTGTTGAATTGTCAGGCCAGTTAAACAAAGGCAACAAGGCCTATAGATTTATTTTATGTAGTTAAATACAAATTTTAAAGTCTCTGGAATATACAGAATTTTATTAGTTGCTGGTCATTCGTACAATAATGCTTCTTTTCACCGATTCAATTCATTCTTCCTATAGTACTAATAATTTTCTTGGTGGCCGCAATTCACAGTTTTATCTTCAAATTTGTTAATAAAAGGTAAGTAAATTAAACAAAATAAATTACATAAGAAACATCAGAAGAAAGCATATATTAAACTCAAACATAGTTTTTCTGCTTTTAGAACAAACCAAGAGTGCCAGCAAGATATTTGATATGACGAAAAAAAGAAACCGATCAAACAGACAAGAAACGGACATAAAAACCCATTATAAATAAATAATAATTAGTAATTAACCTGGGATAATTGATTAGTAAGCAAGACAATGGGAATTCAGTGAAGAAGGGGATCACTCTTTTTCAGTAGAAAGTCTCATGCTCAGCTACTACTCCAAGCAATACCATCTCTTTGTTTTTAATGTCAGGAAAAAATTTGTAACATTGATTAGGAATAAGTGCTAATTTATTTTCATTATAATAGTAAGTAAAAAAACGAACTAATATGTTTCACTTTTATATCTAAACTAGTAAAAATGAGCGCCCACATTGCCAGCCTACCAATCGGATTCAGTTATTGATGTTAAAGCCTTGCCGAAGCCAGTTCAATCCGACGGTCTTGGTTCGGCATTTTTGCGCGTGAACTCCTCGGCATTCTTCATGAACTTCTTCTTGTCGCGTAGGAACTCTTCGGCGAGGTCGCCTCGGAGGGGATTCTCCGGCTCGGGATCGTGGACCATGGCAACCAGGGCTTGCACCACTGCGGGGAGCAGGGGCGCGTTGGGCGGGGGGGCAGGAGGTTAGTGGGATTCTAAATGCATGCATCAGACCTGATCTGCTAAATGTGAAATTTTGAGGACTTATTTCTGGTAGTATCTAAGATACTACTTATAGTGATAAAGTAATAAATTTTGATTATGGCAATCCCAAAATCTCATTACTAATTCCTAAATCTCGATTGTAATGGTATTCCTCAAATCCTGATTTTGATAATCCCTTGATCCCGATTCCGGTAGTCCCTAGATCCCGATCCTGGTAATCCCTAGTTCCCAATCCTGATAATCCTAGATCCCAATCCTGGTAATCCCTAGTTCCCAATCCTGATAATCCTAGATCCCGATAATGGTAATCCCTAGTTCCCAATCCTGATAATCCTAGATCCCGATCCTGGTAATCCCTAGTTCCCAATCCTGGTAATCCCTAGTTCCCAATCCTGATAATCCTAGATCCCAATCCTGGTAATCCCTAAAGATCCCAATCCTGGTAATCCCTAGATCCCAATCCTGGTAATCCCTAGTTCCCAATCCTGATAATCCTAGATCCCAATCCTGGTAATCCCTAAAGATCCCAATCCTGGTAATCCCTAGATCCCAATCCTGGTAATCCCTAGTTCCCAATCCTGATAATCCTAGATCCCAATCCTGGTAATCCCTAAAGATCCCAATCCTGGTGATCCCTAGATCCCAATCCTGGTAATCCCTAGATCCCAATCCTGGTAATCCCTAGTTCCCAATCCTGATAATCCTAGATCCCAATCCTGGTAATCCCTAGTTTCCAATCCCTAGATCGCAATCCTGGTAATCCGTAATTCCCGATTATGGTAATCCCTAGATCCCAATCCCAATCCTGGAGATACCTGGATCCTGATCCTGGAAATCCTCAAATACCGATTATTGTGTGGTAGTCCCCATATACTCAGTTTGCTAATCTCTCGATCCCAATTCTGGGAATCCTTTAATTCCGATTCTGGTATTGCCTAGATCTTGATTCTAGAAATCTTCTAATAATCCTTAAATCTCTATTATGGCAATACTTTGATCACGATTCTAGTCCTCATTAGATGCCGCTTTCTGATGATCTTAAATACCGATTCTTTTTATCCTCAGTTGTCATGATAAGATTTATCCCAAGATTTCGATTATTTTAACTTTACAACACGATTTTTAATACAATCTCTGATCAAAATGTTAATAGCTTCAAAAACAATTCTGGGATTTGATATTTTCATTGAAAGACATCTCACCCTGTTCAGTCTTAGTTGCAGGCTTCCAATTCTCTGGATTGATAATTGGCAGGCAGACTTGGCCCTTCTCGTCCACATTTGGATGATAAATTTTCGTTTTAAATGTAACCTTTGGCGGCTTGAACGGATATTCAACTGGAAAATCAATCTGAATTCTGAAGGCGCCCTTGTTGTAAGGCGGATTCTCGGGCACAATCAGGCCACTCCAAGCCAGGATGTTGGTCTCACTGGCCTGAACATCACGGAACACACGCTGAAGTGCCTCTGACTTGGTGATCTCGGCCAATTCCTGGGGATTTTTTATGAGATAAATTAATAAAAAATACTGATTCTGTTAAATAAAGAAAAGAAACAATTAGAATTTGGCAGTGCTTAATGGCATGGAACCATTTAAATAGTGTCCTGACCATTGGTATGGATCTATATTAATACTCGTAGTATCTTGTAATATTGGTACAGATAGATCCATGTCAATAGTGTCTCTTTCACACATACACAACTTGGAAAATTTGCAAAGGAGCAAAAATTAAAATACTATGACATACAAATGATGGATTGGCCTATAGTACAGATTGTCACAGAGAGAGCCAAATAGTCACTCAAAATCATTATTTTAGTCTGCAGGGGATATAATGCGAAATCTAGTAGAATGTATGATACTAGCAAAGCCCTGTTCAATAGCTACCTCCAGGAATTTATGTGGCACTGCACTTTTCCAAAGCCCCAATTCGGAAACATGCTCTATTGGATTTAACATTATTACTACCTATAGACTAAAATAATGATTTTGAGAGACTCTTTGACTCTCTCTGTGACAATCTATAGGCCAATCCATCATTTGTATGTCGTAATATTTTAATAAAACATGGAAAATAATTTAGAGTGGGAATCCAAAAGATTGCCAGCACTAACTTAGGCTTAAAAGGAAAATGGAGCTCAAATAGTTCTTGTAGCCTATGTATTATATACATAGAAAATATATAAATATAGAATATATAATTTATAAATTATGGCCATTTTATTGCATAGATATACTTATAGGCATAGCTTATAGCTATGATTGTATATAATGAAATTCTACTATATGAATTGATTATGTATCATTGAATTATTATAATTAAAGGCTAATTTGCATATTTTAGTATTTATAAGCATATTTACTAATTTATAGGCCCATTAGGATATTGTTCTTTCAGGCTTAAAGTATTCAAACATTAGTTAATTAGGCAGTAGCAGTAGTCATTCTCAAAAAAGCATTCATGCTCTAATAATATGAATAGCGGATGAAATGCTACATTACTACAACCTGTTACTCTAGGCCAACAAATTACAATCAAAATGAGCTCATGAATTGATATCAAATATTCTCAGCATACTGGAATAAAGAAATAAGCTAATAGGCCTAATGAATGTCATTCCTTCTTCGGATTGGTTTACTTGTTAAATATTACCTTTTGAAGACGCCTTGTAGATGCACCCATTATACTGCCTTTATGAATTTACGTTCAGATATGGGTTAAAACCGAAAACTGTGTAGAGTTGCAACCTGCTGTAACAATCCAAGCTAAGTTTCACGGAAATTTAACACAGAACCGAAAATGATACGATTTTTGCCTATCACATTCAGATATTTTAGTAATTAATTATTACATGCGAAAGAATTTTGAAGAATTTAATGCTTTTTCAATAGCACACAAGTATGGTTTTGACGATAAAAGCAACACATTTTCCAATATTTTGTTTATCGTGATACATTTACATTCAGGTTTTAAAATAGATCCTCGTATTAGCGCATCTGCCTGTTGAGACTTTTATATTCCACTATTTTCATTGCTCAAAGTCAGCTGCCTCCGCTTCACTGAGGGCTCAATCTACAATTTTTTTGCCAATAGAAATGACTCATTTATGAGTATCTAAATTGAGTTTTCAACTTTTTAATTAGTCTTTTTTTCAAAAATTTACCTTATTCTCTGAAAGGCACCACACAATGCATGCCTTACCAGCTTACCTGTTTACTTCGCCTAAAATCAATGAAAAAAATAAGCCACTGGGTTTCATTAAAAATTATATGTTGGGTTTCGGCTTCGTCTCTTTATCGACGCCGCCTCTAATTCTATACATGTATATCGACAACTCTGGCCTCCCATTCCCGATGTCGGGGTAAGCCCCAAAAACATGATAGATGTGGCGAGCCTATGTGTAGATCCTATGCTAGAAGATGACAGCGAGAGACGAACACGGAAATTAAGAAAGGTAGAGAGCTGACAACCCCGCCGCCACCAACTTCTGTGGACTGCATCACCAAACAGCCGTATCGAACAACCAGATAGCCCTTTACTTATGTAAAGTGGGATTCTGTGAGAAGTGTCGAGAATTGAATTCCTGGGAAAGGGATCGGGAGGAATGTGAGGATTAGATTGGGATAATTGCAGGGATAAGATTGAAGGGTGAGATTGGGATTGGGGGCTGAGATTGGCTGGAAGGGTGTGTACGTGAATTTTTCTAATTGGCTAGTAGTCTGATCACGTGACCCAACCCCACCAGGTACATGTAATCCCCTGATCCCCCTGAGTCATAAAGAAGATGACAGGTAGAGTCATAAATCAGCGCAGATGGGCAAAATTTACGAGAAAAATGATTTATTGGTTTTTGCATCAGAAGTTCCTCTACCTTAAATATTGCATGTGCATTAATCTACCTGAAGAGGGGAAGGTAAAAATGTGAAAACGAGAGAATAATCTTATATCACAAGGTACTTTGATGTATTGGAAGCTGAGCTGTCAAGATTTGACAGGCAAAAAGCAAAAATACCCTAAGAAATTGTCATACTACTTCCAGTTAGTAGAGGAAAATAATCTGCCATTTGGAAATCAGCAAAGTGGTGAACTGTTTTATTTGGAAATCTTCGAAGGGCCTGGCACAGTTTGAGCTTCGAGTACATCCTGATACGATGTAAGAGTCAGCAGTTAGCCAGTGGTAATTTTTTTCGAGGAAATGGGACAGCGATAAATACATGCATTAGTATTCTTTACTGGCATGGATGATAACATGCATGTATATATGCATCATTTATTCTGAATTAATGGCCAGATATATTAAAAAGAAACCTTCACGCAAAGAGGTTGGTCTTATGACTTTCGATTTGTTTCTGGTGGTGCTACTCGTACTCACTTAAAGGATATATTTATTAATATGCACATGTAACCCTATTTAAAATCTATTTAGTGTTTTACATTGCCACACCGCTGGCCGTCTCTCTAGCTATCTTGACTTTGCAAATTTCTTACCTGTACGCAATTTATTTATTTTTTCAACCGCTTCTTCTTTTTCTCTCTCACCCGGACCCCTGTTTACGCGTCGCGTGTGTGCTCAGCCCCCCATCCCATCTCTAGCTCCGGCCTATTCCCGCTTATCTCTATAAATTAAATATATAATTTGTTTGTGCTGGCTGCCCTGTGTTGTTTTTTGGGTTTGGTTTATCTTCAGTTTAACTCAACCGCTACGAATTTCTAAACATGTACATTTTGATCTACATCTACATGTACAGTAGCATGTGCAGTTATGTAACTATACATGCAACATAAAATCGTCTCCTGATATTATCATATACGATCAAAATAAAATAATACCTGACCTCTCAAGCAGATGCACAGCTGTGTTCATGTGCATATCTTTTTTTCGGAAAAGCTTCATTTTTCATGCACACGAAACATCTTTCCTACATTGCATGCAAGGACCACTTGAAGTTATGCTAAAGTTATCCTTGATTGTACGTCGCCTAAGAGCTTGCGTTTGCGTAGTACATAAAACATCCATTTCGCGTAACTCCCCTGTTTGTACTCATAGAAAAGTACATTTACTGTGGTGGAAACATCAAAGGGCTGGTTGAAACATAAAAAATATCGATTTCTGAGCTGATTTAATTTGGCTAGTATCGTCGCATCTTCTAGATTCTGTTTGGGAGCAGCCAGCCTAAAGAGAACAATATTCCTCATTCCTAATTAATTTGCTAATCTGTCTCAATTTTCTTTAATCTAGCAGATCAGTAAAATATGAGGATTAGTATTAGCTATTACTAGATAAAAGCCACACCTTGCAATGCACATTCGTGTACCATCCATCGCCTCTCTACTGTTTTGAATTATCAGGATGTCGCTTCGCTTGTTGCCTTCTGCTTTTAGAGGAAATTGGATTTCTCCATATATTTTAACACCCTGTGTCCATTGTAATTTCCGCTTTCACTTTCTGTCTAAATTTATTGCCGCGCAAGATTTTCAATATAATTGCAGCAGATAGATAGTACAAGCCTATAATTGCTTAATCGACTGACTAATTATGGACTATTCAGAGTCAAGCTTAAAAATCCATGCACAAGAAGGAAGACTTATTCAAATTAGACAGTTCTAAAACCTCTTAATCCCCTAGTGGGCACGCCGAGTGCAGAGAATAGAAAAAAACTCTTGAGGCGATTTATTAAGCCAAATTTGCTACATGAATTTCTCAGTCGATCATTTCTTGATGATATTTTCTTTACTTTTCTTTGCTTCTATACAATGCACGAGTCCTTATAAGCCGGGCTCCACCCTAACACCCGGACTAATCCTATATCCCAGCAACCCCGCGATGGCGTCATAGGCTGTCAAGGCCTCCCTACCCTCCCCCCCATGAGGATTCCCCCTCATCCACTTCACATATTCAGGAACACATAGGAGCAGAAAGGGAGAAAAAAACGGCGGCGGCGGCGGAAGAAGAAGGAAGCGACAAGGGAGGGGGGAGAGAATGAAAGCCCGACTTGGACGGACTTGCGTTGGCAGCTGGCTTCAGATGAGAAAGATTTTGTTTTTGCGTGTTGAGGCGGGTGGAGATGGCGATGGACTGTGGGAATTCAGGAGATGCGGAGAGAGAGAGAGAGAGAGGGGGGAAGAGAGGGACAGAGCAGGGAAGTGAACGGCGGAGCGAGACGAGACTCGGCGCACGGCATGCCTGCGATGCCAATTGGAATGAGCGAGGCTGTGAGGCTGCTGCTGACGTGGGTAGATTCAAGGGGATTAGTGATTAGGGAGGGAGCCCTGGGGTGGAGAACGGGGTGGGGGCATGGGGCGAGAAGCTCTGAGGCGGGGCGGCATGTTTATAGAATTAGAGAGGACATACCGGAGACGCTTGCATCCTGTCGAGTCTGATCTGCTTTTGGCCGCCAGCCCCTGCTAGAGAGACAATGCAGTCGGCAGATTGCAATCCGAACAATCAGGAGACGCCTTCGACGTCCTCGTTAACCTCGCTATCGATGGCTTCAACGAGTCGAAGGCCCAGCCTGACCCTCATCAGCACCAGGACTGGCCGGCGCACGTCCATCCATCACGACACCGAGTTTGCGGACAGAATGAACGCCTACATTGTCAGTCCGTTGATACCGCTGCCGAAACCGCCGCCGCCGACGCCGCCGCTGCTGCCGCCGCCGCCTGCGGCAACTCCAACTGGTTCGTCGACGACCCATAGGCGTCCGGTTAGACGGCGGAATCCCACGCTGGACCGTCTGCTTCAGCCGGCTTCGTCAGCTGAATCGACAGTGACGTCACCGTCTCAGATGATAATTGGCAAGTTGAGATCGTTGAAGCTGCGGCTGCAACGACACGCGTCGCTGCAAGGTCGCGGCTGGCCACCGAGAGATTTTGTGCTGATGGAGGAGGTCGCTGCCAGGTGCGTTTGAAGATTGCTGGCTGCTTTCATTTCTGTCTCGTTTTATTTTGTTCTTCTATATCTACATGTACTGATTTCTAAGACAGGTAGAGTTCTTGTCTAACAGGTTGGGTTCTTGTCTAACAGGTTGGGTTGTTGTCTAACAGGTTGGGTTGTTGTCTAACAGGTAGAGTTGTTGTCTAACAGGTAGAGTTCTTGTCTAACAGGTAGAGTTGTTGTCTAACAGGTTGGGTTGTTGTCTAACAGGTAGAGTTGTTGTCTAACAGGTTGGGTTGTTGTCTAACAGGTAGAGTTGTTGTCTAACAGGTTGGGTTGTTGTCTAACAGGTTGGGTTGTTGTCTAACAGGTAGAGTTGTTGTCTAACAGGTAGAGTTCTTGTCTAACAGGTAGAGTTGTTGTCTAACAGGTTGGGTTGTTGTCTAACAGGTAGAGTTGTTGTCTAACAGGTTGGGTTGTTGTCTAACAAGTTGGGTTGTTTTCTAACAAGTAGAGTTGTTGTCTAACAGGTAGAGTTGTTGTCTAACAGGTTGGGTTGTTGTCTAACAGGTAGAATTGTTTTCTAACAAGAAGAGTTGTTGTCTTACAGGTTGGGTTGTTGTCTAACAGGTAGAATTGTTTTCTAACAAGTAGAGTTGTTGTCTAACAGGTTGGGTTGTTGTCTAACAGGTAGAATTGTTTTCTAACAAGAAGAGTTGTTGTCTAACAGGTTGGGTTGTTGTCTAACAGGTAGAGTTGTTGCCTTATAGGTTGGGTTGTTGTCTAACAGGTTGGGTTGTTGTCTAACAGGTTGGGTTGTTGTCTAACAGGTAGAGTTGTTGTCTAACAAGTAGAGTTCTTGTCTAACAGGTTGGGTTGTTGTCTAACAGGTAGAATTGTTTTCTAACAAGTAGAGTTGTTGTCTAACAAGTAGAGTTCTTGTCTAACAGATAGAGTTGTTTTCTTACAGGTTGGGTTGTTGTCTAACAGGTAGAGTTGTTGTCTAACAGGTTGGGTTGTTGTCTAACAAGTAGAGTTTTTGTCCTACAGTCGTTTTAGAAAGTTTTTCCTACAGCTCTAAAAATCAATATTTCTGTCAATAGAGTGCACCAATAGCATTCAGATTTTGACATCGCATGTGTCAAACATTCCTTTGTCTATAATCCGATTCCTAATCCCCTTAGGAACAGCTCTCAGTCATCCCGCGGAGACAAGCAGCAGCAGCCTCAGACGTTCCGCGACTCGTCCCCAGTTGATGGCATCGTCTGCACCGAAAACGACATTCGCGACATTGTTAGCGACCTTCTGCTGCGTCAGGAAGGAGCGGAAGGAGACAGCGGCAGCAGCAGCAGCGGCGGCGGCTGCCAGCAGCATCGCCAGCTCATCGGGGTCGTCCCGCTGCCCGAGTCGCCAACCCGAAGCCTGGTTTGCTTCATCGATCCGCGACGCAGCAAGCTGGTGCCCGACGCTCGCAACCTGCAGATCTGCCGCAGCTGCCTGCGACCCCTACCAGCGGAGCAGTCAAAGCAGCAGCAGCGGCAGCAGCAGCAGCCTCAGCCCAAGGAGATTCTGTTTGACGAGAACGGTCAGACCTGGGACGTCTACGGTGCAGATCTGGACCCCGACCTGCTGGGACGGGCGATTCAAAATCATCTGGCTGCCCGACGGGAAAAATCTGGGTCGGCTGACTGAAAATAATTGTTTGAAGACTCATTCCTGTGACCCAAGTTGACTCATTTAGGACCATTATATATATTTTTTTCATTTGATGTTGACTCACCCAATCGAATCATGGTGACCTCAATTCACAAAACACGAAAGATCCATATAGACTGATTTTGTGAGTTAACACACTCTAAATTATTACTTTGAGAGTAGTATTTAGTGCATAATAGCTTTTCATTTAATTGCGACTTGCAATTTTCAGATAACATTTATTTACACTCCTATTTCAACTTTTTTCTTGAAGTTTAAAAAAAAGTAAAATAAAAATAAACAGGATATTGGTTTAGACAGACATCAACATGTTGGGAAGATGACGGCGTCATTTTATTTTTCTCTAATTTAGCCTTACAATCGAGACCTAAACCAGTGTTTCCAAGCGGTAAATTGAGTTTGAGTACTGCGTGTAAATAAGAATACAAAAGACATTAATGCTTACTTTTTCTAAAACAGAAAAGTAGCATTTCTTGCATTTTATAGTTTAGTGACATTGAATGCCACACTAATTAGCTCGCTAAAGCCTGCGCTCCCAACGTCTCCATGATCCCACCTACATGTATATAGAACACATGGCAGCAAAGTTGCTCCTCTGTCGGGGATTACGACTGACATCCCCATAAACGGTGGAAAATTCTAGTTATTAGGGTTAACATCGATGGGAGGCCGGTATTTTAGCAACTACACTACTGTACCAATCAGTCACTAATTGTACAGCCATGTTGACAGACAGAAATTAAGCTGACTGGTCAATACTGCGTACAATGCGGATGTAAATTTGTGAATTTATAGTTCTTAGAGCTAATTAATAAGCCATACCCCCCCCCCCCCCCAGAGTACAGCTAAAACAGACATGCATGCATACAAATCGCATAGCAACGGCTAAGCGCCAAAAAATATGCTGGTTGGCGTAAACTAATGCTTAAATACCGTATATATAGAGCGTCTGGGATGCTTAACCGGAGCTGACAACTCCGAAGGTTTATGCTGTAAAAGGAAGAGGTAAAAAAGCATTATTGCAAACGCTGTTTTGTGCACCCGGCTAGCAACAAAAATGCTGCAACTGATACTGAAAAGACATCTGGTGCCGATCATTTTTTGTGTCATTACCGGGGCAGTCGCTGCTGCTGAGCTGAGCTGGAACCAGCAGCGAGACGACATCGCCGAGTACCAAGTGCTGGCTGTGAAGAAGGCCTTGACCGACATTCACTGCGTGGTGTTGGCTGAGAACGCGGACGCGGTGCTTTTTGAAGCGGCCTCGGGCTCCTGCTCGCTGCTGGCCGGCAGTCGGGGAGCCGGCGGCTGCAGGAAGTGCCGACACGCCAGCAACTCCAGCCAGCCGCTGCTGTGGGTGAGTGCCCAGAATTAAACTGATGTTAATAACATGCAAACCAATAAAAGTGTATCAACCATAAATTTTATGTACTTTTAAAGCAACCATTAACAGCTGCTGCGTGTAAAATTATACTTTACTTTCCTACGCAGATGCGCGAGCCCGTGAGCTGCTGGACGACGTTCCAACGCAGAGTTGACGGCTCCGTCAACTTCAACCGAACCTGGTCGGAGTACGCGAGCGGGTTCGGTCAGGGCGAGAGTCTGAACTACTGGATGGGACTGGAGCGGCTCCATCAGCTCACTGCGACCGGAGTGTGGAGAGTTCGATGGGAGTTCAGCGACTGGAACGGCACGTGGTACTGGGCTGAGAACGCTCCGTTCTCGGTTGGCGCAGCTGCTGACAAGTACAGAGCCTCGATGGGACCGCTGGACGCGAGCAGGTCAAGTGTCGGACAGCCGACTAACCCGGACTTTTCGCCGAACAACAGGCAGTTCAGCACGCCAGACTCTGACAACGATGCTTATGACGGCGGGAGCTGCTCTCAACAGACGTCAGCCGGCTGGTGGTTCGGGATGTGCACCTTCATGAACGCGAATGGAGTTTACCGAGAGTATCCCAACTTTCAGCCTTTCGGAATTTATTACTTGCTTGACAATTCCGGAACTGTGTTCTCACAGAGCTACTCGATGAAGACCTTCGAGTGTCTGATTGGTGGGTGAGTGCTGCGACATAGAGACTAAATGTAGCTAACTGATGAGATGGAACTCGTGTTGGAAGTTTCAAAATTTAAAGAAAAACGTTTGATATATGGTTCCGATTTTTAAAAATGTTTTGAATCAACGTTTAATTTATTAACTATTTTTTTGTGGAAAAAACAGGAGCGAAGAAGATTGTCAAAATTTTTCTGTATCCAATGCCTTTTTGCAACCGATTTTCCTAACAGAAATTACAGTACATTTTTACTAACATTTTTGTTTCGTAAATGTTTTTTGTATAGACAGTAGTTTAGTTTGGTAAGACTTAAACAAACAAAAAATATTTTAAGTCGATTTGTATAAGCTGGACTACATGTACTTTTGCGCTAAAAGCATTAATTTCAATATTTATCACACTTGACTTACAAAACTTTTTACCTCTCAGTCCTATATATTTCTATTCTCTAATTTTTTACTTCTATTTTTATAGAATGAAACAAACATGACGCGACGCTACATTTATACAGTACATAATGCAGTAATGTTCTAGCGGAGAATATTTGCTAATCAAAAAACGAGTTTTTAAGTAGTATATGTATGTTTGCTTGTCTGGATCGCTATATGATTAATTATCCCTTATATTATTAAAAATTTTACCAGACTTCACCTTTTCTACAGTATAACAAATATAAAGAGTTAAAAATTAAATTTTTTTTGGCAATATAAAATTTTGACCGCTTAAAACAAATCAAAAAACATTTTTAAACGGGTTTTTTAAACAACGCTAATAAAAAAGAACACTTGCTTTTTTAATTCAATTTTAAGTTTATTTTTGCTTCGATCTCTACGAGTCAGTGCTAAATATTCAAATTGCTATATAGAATTGCGCAGAAAAAGAAAGTCACGTAAATTTATTCAACGATCAACCGCGGTTATTTCTTTTTATTTAAAGCTTGAATTGAAAATAAAGATAGAATCTTAGAAACAGACATATATCGACATGCAGGTATAATATATAGCTCGTATTCTGAATTGTATTTTTTCCAGATATTTGGGCATACATATTCCTATTATTAACAACCAATGCATAGAATGGATGCAACACAAAACCAAGGACTACTAGAATAGTCACTCCTAGTGGTCCTTGCACAAAACTCTTCTACCTTTCCCGTCTATCAGTCTGCCTCTGTCTAAATTGCTTTATCTCGGGTCTGTTTTGAGTGATGATTTGACAGTATTGCATTGAAATGAGTTTTTAGCAAGGCTTTTTCAGCATGAAATACCCATTGGCTTTAGTGTCCCTCCCGTGGCGATATGCCAAATGTATTTTCCAGACCGTATAGGGATAAATGCTGTGCTTAATAAGCAAATGGGACTTTTTCCCAACATTTTTCCCGCAAGTTTTACCGGTTTATGGGAGCTGCAAACTTTAAATCAATCGTTAAAGTTGATAAGTTTTTAATAGTTCGTGATTTTTAACTACTAAGTGAGTAGTTTAAATTGCATATAAGTGATAAGTAAGTATACAAGTAGATAGAAAATCTAGATAAACGGTGATCTTCAAAGTACATGCAAGCGGATCAATGCTCGTCGCAAAGAAAACTTTAACTTCACGTCCATTGACAAATACTAAAATGAACATGACGCTGAATGTACGCATGAAATTAATTTTGGGGCCTTTGATCGGTGTTACATCTTAGATAGCCTAGCTTTACTTTTCTTACGTGAATGTATCAATACTTATATTTGCCAATTGATTGGTAATTTTTGTTTAATTTTGACTATTCAAAACTGTATAATAACAATTTTGTTTGTTAATATTTTTCCCTGTTCGTTTGAAAATGCTAGCTTTACGTGTTGAATTTAAATTCAATATAAAATATTTTTTAAGATTCAAGATGTAAAATCTTTAAGGTCACCCCAGTTATGCACAGCAAATTCATCTTCACAAGTTATTTTTTGTAATTTGAAAGCAGACAAATTAAAAAGGTCCAGATGGACCTTAGCAAGGCAGGGCGCATTTTAACAATTCATGAAGCCGTGTCTGCCGTCTGCCTTTTGATCGGTCGGCCCTCTCTGTGTCTGTCTCACCAGTGTCCCTCTAGCATAAAATACATGCGCAAAGTATTGCTGTCAAAAGCCTGGCTATTCAGCTGCAGTGTGGCAGTACCCCTAAGCCACCTTAAAGTATATATTTACAAGATATATCATTATTAAATTATTTCATGTACTTTTTTGCATGCTAATGCAACTAAAAAAGGGAATGATAGCTCGTATAGCAATATGCAACCCAAGCATTTGTGCTCCATTTCGTATGATTTTTTCAACTACTTAGATAGTAGTAAGTATGAAACATTGCAATTTCTACATAACCTAAAATTATTGATGCTAAAAATTGGTGAAAGTAAGTATGGGGAAATATGAACCCTGCTAAGTAATATGTGCAACACACTAATTAGTTCAGTAGTCTGATTAACTTATCGCGCAAAAATATATCGTTTTTTCAGTTTTATATTGTGCATTATTTGCAAACATGGATTAGCTCAATCAGATTTTGATGCCCGTAATCCCCAGAAAAAAAAATTATCTGGATTTTCCATTCGGATAATAATAAGGGAAATTGATCCGCTTGCTCACACTAGCGCACAAACACTGCACTATAGCTGTCATCTTGCATCGAGGAAAGGATTAGTTTGACAAGACTGGGTGAGTAGCTAATTTTCTGCTGACTTGATTTATTCGGAACGAAATTATGGGGGCTGGATTTTTTCTACTTGTGATTGCGAATGCAATTGGACTATAACAAAGTTGCAACGAATAATATCGATGAAAGAAATGTTAGTCAACTACTATAGCGGGAAAATAGTCATTTTCTAATTTTTTCCATCCTTTCACTTGAATTTTTTTATCCTTTTCTTTTAGCTTCAATCATGATAAGACGAATCCTCCACTTAAAGCTGATTAGTTTTCTTATACTAATTGGTCATTGATTGGTGAAATTGATTTCCAAGAAATAGCCGTACTTGAGTTATAGTAGAGTAGATTGGATCAAATTTAGCTTATCAAAATTAGTAAATTACTGTACTATTGATTTGATTTTTTATGCCCTATGATCGATTTAGAATGAAAAAATTTTCTTGCTTCATTTATTCTTATTTTTCTTTTCTGCTTTTGCGACGTTAGAAAGCGTGCAGTTATGTCTTCAGCATTGTTATTTTTTTCGATTTTTTTTCTGCACTAAAACGAACCGTGGGACTTGAAAATTCATAGAAAATGTTTGGGGCGCCCCATATCTACTGTTTCTCATACGTGTGTTTTGAGAAATTTGGTTCAGCTGTAGCCTGTAGGTTAATGGTGAGGGCGTCTGAACGGAAGGTCGCGGGTTCGTGCCCCGGCTTGAGCAAGATCCTTAATCCCGAATTGCATCAATCAAACCCAGCTGAGTTCGGGTACCAGTTTGAGCCCGTAAGGAATCAACAAGCAAAAAAGACATTTGATTTGTGAAAGTACTGGAGACTTTCAAGGATACTGTTTTTGATGAAGCGCTCAGTCAGTTTCGATTGTCTCGATCATCTGGTCGTTTTAAAGTCCGAATTTTCCCAAGAAAATACACGAAACTGACCAAAATCTAATGGCCATTTGGATGGTTGGAATGGCTGCCCAGAAACCCCCGTCACCATGCAGCCAACCAGGAGTGTTCGTGCAAAGAAAAAAAACAGCAATAAAGTGCAATACAGTCAGGGTATTGCAAACTATCGAAAAATCTAGTTGGTCTTCTTCTTTTTTTGTCGGCATTGTATCTTCATCGCTTCAAGGGCAATTTTACAATCGAAAATTCCATCTTGCTTAGTGCCAGAGTAAGGCAAATTTGTTTTATTGACAAGGACTAGAAAGAAAAACTGTAAAACCAGATTAGGGGTGGCGCAGGCAAACGCGGAAATTATCTGACTACAAAGAGAGTCACCTTTTCAGACTAACATAGAAACGTAAGTTTACTACTGCTTTTCTGCATACTTTTCTGCATCTGCATACTACTGCTTTTCTGCATATTGTTTCACTGCCTTCTTTCGTTAACAGTCTTATACTATTCCTCACTCAATCATCTATCCCTCATTTTCTCACTCTGTTCTTTACTATCATCTTCGATTCTGCAGTCTGCCTCACTCTATCACCCACTCTACCACTCACTATCTCCCTCACCTACCTCTCTCACATTCACTATCTCCCTTTCTCTTACACTCACTATTTCCCTCACTCTCTCACTCACTATCTCCCTCACTCTCTCACTCACTATCTCCCTCAATCTCTCAGTCACTATCTCCCTCAATCTCTCAGTCACTATCTCCCTCAATCTCTCAGTCACTATCTCCCTCAATCTCTCAGTCACTATCTCCCTCAATCTCTCAGTCACTATCTCCCTCAATCTCTCAGTCACTATCTCCCTCAATCTCTCAGTCACTATCTACCTCAATCTCTAAGTCACTATCTCCCCCACTCTCTCACTATCTACCTCACTATCGCAATTCTTTTAGTCTGAACATGCGTTGGTTTTACTTCAAAAAGTTTAGCTTCGTCATTTTTGCAGTACGCCCCTTTACGCCCAAGCCTCCCTCCATTTTTCATTGCAAATTTTTTTTTCGAACCTCAAGGGTTTGTCTAAACAGGCAACGTGTGGGTGTCTGTCTAGCAAGGTAGCAACCAATATTTCTAACTTTAGGCTGGCTAGGCAACAAATTTTAGATAATAAAACACAAACCAGGAGTCCAGACTTTCTTAACACGATATTTCCAAAAATAAAGCTAGCAGCTACAGTTATTCTTTGCAAAAGCTTGGCGTGCTAAGAATAGGGTGCATCCTCGCTTTCTAAATATTTCTGCTAAGAAATTTTTACATCCCAAAATTTTTCTAGGACATCAGACTTGCTTCTGCTAACTAATGAAACAAATAAAAAGGCAGCACTTTTAAGTAGCTTTTAAAGTAGCCTGTGATGCTAGTGAGTAAATAAATCACTAAAAGGTAACAAATACACGCTTCAGGGATGCTGATAGATTCTTTAAAGTTAAAATAGATAGATAGATTCTTTTAAGTTAAAGTTAAGATAGATTCTTTAAAGTTCTTTTAGATCCTTCAGCAGTAGCTAATAGATCCTTAAGCAGTAGCTAATAGATCCTTCAGCAGTAGCTAATACATCCTTCAGCAGTAGCTAATAGATCCTTCAGCAGTAGCCTATTGATACTTCAGGAGTAGCTAATAGATTCTTCAGCGGTAGCTAATAGATCCTTCAGCAGTAGCTAATACATCCTTCAGCGGTAGCTAATAGATCCTTCAGCAGTAGCCTATTGATACTTCAGGAGTAGCTAATAGATTCTTCAGCAGTAGCTAATAGATCCTTCAGCAGTAGCTAATAGATCCTTCAGCGGTAGCTAATAGATCCTTCAGCAGTAGCTTATTGATACTTCAGGAGTAGCTAATAGATTCTTCAGCGGTAGCTAATAGATCCTTCAGCAGTAGCTAATAGATCCTTCAGCAGTAGCTTATTGATACTTCAGGAGTAGCTAATAGATTCTTCAGCGGTAGCTAATACATCCTTCAGCAGTAGCTAATAGATCCTTCAGCGGTAGCTAATAGATCCTTAAGCGGTAGCTAATAGATCCTTCAGCAGTAGCTAATAGATCCTTAAGCGGTAGCTAATAGATCCTTCAGCAGTAGCTAATAGATCCTTAAGCAGTAGCTAATACATCCTTAAGCAGTAGCTAATACATCCTTAAGCAGTAGCTAATGCATCCTTCAGCAGTAGCTTATAGATCCTTCAGGAGTAGCTAATACATCCTTCAGCAGTAGCTAATAGATCCTTCAGCAGTACCTAATACATCCTTCAGCAGTAGCTTATTGATACTTCAGGAGTAGCTAATAGATTCTTTAGCAGTAGCTAATAGATCCTTCAGCGGTAGCTAATAGATCCTTCAGCAGTAGCTAATAGATCCTTCAGCGGTAGCTAATAGATCCTTCAGCAGTAGCTAATACATCCTTCAGCAGTAGCTAATATATCCTTCAGCAGTAGCTAATACATCCTTCAGCAGTAGCTAATACATCCTTAAGCAGTAGCTAATACATCCTTAAGCAGTAGCTAATACATCCTTCAGCAGTAGCTAATACATCCTTCAGCAGTAGCTAATACATCCTTCAGCAGTAGCTAATACATCCTTAAGCAGTAGCTAATAGATCCTTCAGCGGTAGCTAATAGATCCTTCAGCAGTAGCTAATAGATCCTTCAGCGGTAGCTAATAGATCCTTCAGCGGTAGCTAATAGATCCTTCAGCGGTAGCTAATAGATCCTTCAGCGGTAGCTAATAGATCCTTCAGCGGTAGCTAATAGATCCTTCAGCGGTAGCTAATAGATCCTTCAGCGGTAGCTAATAGATCCTTCAGCAGTAGCTAATACATCCTTCAGCAGTAGCTAATATATCCTTCAGCAGTACTTAATACATCCTTCAGCAGTATCTAATACATCCTTCAGCAGTAGCTTATTGATACTTCAGGAGTAGCTAATAGATCCTTCAGCAGTAGCTAATAGATCCTTAAGCAGTAGCTAATACATCCTTCAGCAGTAGCTAATAGATCCTTCAGCGGTAGCTAATAGATCCTTAAGCAGTAGCTAATACATCCTTAAGCAGTAGCTAATACATCCTTAAGCAGTAGCTAATAGATCCTTCAGCAGTACCTAATACATCCTTCAGCAGTAGCTAATATATCCTTCAGCAGTACTTAATACATCCTTCAGCAGTATCTAATACATCCTTCAGCAGTAGCTTATTGATACTTCAGGAGTAGCTAATAGATCCTTCAGCAGTAGCTAATAAATCCTTCAGCAGTACCTAATACATCCTTCAGCAGTAGCTAATACATCCTTCAGCAGTAGCTAATACATCCTTCAGCAGTAGCTAATACATCCTTAAGCAGTAGCTAATACATCCTTAAGCAGTAGCTAAGAGATACTTCAGCAGTAGCTAATACATCCTTAAGCAGTAGCTAATACATCCTAAAGCAGTAGCTAATACATCCTTCAGCAGTAGCTAATACATCCTTAAGCAGTAGCTAATACATCCTTAAGCAGTAGCTAATGCATCCTTAAGCAGTAGCTTATACATCCTTAAGCAGTAGCTAATACATCCTTAAGCAGTACCTAATACATCCTTCAGCAGTACCTAATACATCCTTCAGCAGTAGCTAATACATCCTTCAGCAGTAGCTAATACATCCTTAAGCAGTAGCTAATAGATCCTTCAGCAGTAGCTAATACATCCTTCAGCAGTAGCTAATACATCCTTAAGCAGTAGCTAATAGATCCTTCAGCGGTACTAATAGATTCTTTAGCAGTAGCTAAGAGATACTTCAGCAGTAGCTAATACATCCTTCAGCAGTAGCTAATAGATCCTTTAGCGGTACTAATAGATTCTTTAGCAGTAGCTAAGAGATACTTCAGCAGTAGCTAATACATCCTTCAGCAGTAGCTAATACATCCTTAAGCAGTAGCTAATAGATCCTTCAGCAGTAGCTAATACATCCTTCAGCAGTAGCTAATACATCCTTAAGCAGTAGCTAATACATCCTTCAGCGGTACTAATAGATTCTTTAGCAGTAGCTAAGAGATACTTCAGCAGTAGCTAATACATCCTTCAGCAGTAGCTAATATATCCTTCAGCAGTACTTAATACATCCTTCAGCAGTATCTAATACATCCTTCAGCAGTAGCTTATTGATACTTCAGGAGTAGCTAATAGATCCTTCAGCAGTAGCTAATAGATCCTTAAGCAGTATCTAAAACATCCTTCAGCAGTAGCTTATTGATACTTCAGGAGTAGCTAATAGATCCTTCAGCAGCAGCTAATAAATCCTTCAGCAGTACCTAATACATCCTTCAGCAGTAGCTAATACATCCTTCAGCAGTAGCTAATACATCCTTCAGCAGTAGCTAATACATCCTTAAGCAGTAGCTAATAGATCCTTCAGCAGTAGCCTATTGATACTTCAGGAGTAGCTAATAGATTCTTCAGCGGTAGCTAATAGATCCTTCAGCAGTAGCTAATACATCCTTCAGCGGTAGCTAATAGATCCTTCAGCAGTAGCCTATTGATACTTCAGGAGTAGCTAATAGATTCTTCAGCAGTAGCTAATAGATCCTTCAGCAGTAGCTAATAGATCCTTCAGCGGTAGCTAATAGATCCTTCAGCAGTAGCTTATTGATACTTCAGGAGTAGCTAATAGATTCTTCAGCGGTAGCTAATAGATCCTTCAGCAGTAGCTAATAGATCCTTCAGCAGTAGCTTATTGATACTTCAGGAGTAGCTAATAGATTCTTCAGCGGTAGCTAATACATCCTTCAGCAGTAGCTAATAGATCCTTCAGCGGTAGCTAATAGATCCTTCAGCGGTAGCTAATAGATCCTTCAGCAGTAGCTAATAGATCCTTAAGCGGTAGCTAATAGATCCTTCAGCAGTAGCTAATAGATCCTTAAGCAGTAGCTAATACATCCTTAAGCAGTAGCTAATACATCCTTAAGCAGTAGCTAATGCATCCTTCAGCAGTAGCTAATACATCCTTCAGCAGTAGCTAATAGATCCTTCAGCAGTACCTAATACATCCTTCAGCAGTAGCTTATTGATACTTCAGGAGTAGCTAATAGATTCTTTAGCAGTAGCTAATAGATCCTTCAGCGGTAGCTAATAGATCCTTCAGCAGTAGCTAATACATCCTTCAGCAGTAGCTAATAGATCCTTCAGCGGTAGCTAATAGATCCTTCAGCGGTAGCTAATAGATCCTTCAGCGGTAGCTAATAGATCCTTCAGCAGTAGCTAATACATCCTTCAGCAGTAGCTAATATATCCTTCAGCAGTACTTAATACATCCTTCAGCAGTATCTAATACATCCTTCAGCAGTAGCTTATTGATACTTCAGGAGTAGCTAATAGATCCTTCAGCAGTAGCTAATAGATCCTTAAGCAGTAGCTAATACATCCTTCAGCAGTAGCTAATAGATCCTTCAGCGGTAGCTAATAGATCCTTAAGCAGTAGCTAATACATCCTTAAGCAGTAGCTTATACATCCTTAAGCAGTAGCTAATAGATCCTTCAGCAGTACCTAATACATCCTTCAGCAGTAGCTAATATATCCTTCAGCAGTACTTAATACATCCTTCAGCAGTATCTAATACATCCTTCAGCAGTAGCTTATTGATACTTCAGGAGTAGCTAATAGATCCTTCAGCAGTAGCTAATAAATCCTTCAGCAGTACCTAATACATCCTTCAGCAGTAGCTAATACATCCTTCAGCAGTAGCTAATACATCCTTCAGCAGTAGCTAATACATCCTTAAGCAGTAGCTAATACATCCTTAAGCAGTAGCTAATACATCCTTAAGCAGTAGCTAATGCATCCTTAAGCAGTAGCTAATACATCCTAAAGCAGTAGCTAATACATCCTTCAGCAGTAGCTAATACATCCTTAAGCAGTAGCTAATACATCCTTAAGCAGTAGCTAATGCATCCTTAAGCAGTAGCTTATACATCCTTAAGCAGTAGCTAATACATCCTTAAGCAGTACCTAATACATCCTTCAGCAGTACCTAATACATCCTTCAGCAGTAGCTAATACATCCTTCAGCAGTAGCTAATACATCCTTAAGCAGTAGCTAATAGATCCTTCAGCAGTAGCTAATACATCCTTCAGCAGTAGCTAATACATCCTTAAGCAGTAGCTAATAGATCCTTCAGCGGTACTAATAGATTCTTTAGCAGTAGCTAAGAGATACTTCAGCAGTAGCTAATACATCCTTCAGCAGTAGCTAATAGATCCTTTAGCGGTACTAATAGATTCTTTAGCAGTAGCTAAGAGATACTTCAGCAGTAGCTAATACATCCTTCAGCAGTAGCTAATAGATCCTTTAGCGGTACTAATAGATTCTTTAGCAGTAGCTAATACATCCTTCAGCAGTAGCTAATACATCCTTCAGCAGTAGCTAATACATCCTTAAGCAGTAGCTAATACATCCTTCAGCAGTAGCTAATAGATCCTTCAGCAGTAGCTAATACATCCTTCAGCAGTAGCTAATACATCCTTAAGCAGTAGCTAATAGATCCTTCAGCAGTAGCTAATACATCCTTTAGCAGTAGCTAATACATCCTTAAGCAGTAGCTAATAGATCCTTCAGCGGTACTAATAGATTCTTTAGCAGTAGCTAAGAGATACTTCAGCAGTAGCTAATACATCCTTCAGCAGTAGCTAATATATCCTTCAGCAGTACGTAATACATCCTTCAGCAGTATCTAATACATCCTTCAGCAGTAGCTTATTGATACTTCAGGAGTAGCTAATAGATCCTTCAGCAGTAGCTAATAGATCCTTAAGCAGTAGCTAATACATCCTTCAGCAGTAGCTAATACATCCTTAAGCAGTAGCTAATAGATCCTTCAGCGGTACTAATAGATTCTTTAGCAGTAGCTAAGAGATACTTCAGCAGTAGCTAATACATCCTTCAGCAGTAGCTAATAGATCCTTAAGCAGTAGCTAATACATCCTTCAGCAGTAGCTAATACATCCTTAAGCAGTAGCTAATAGATCCTTCAGCGGTACTAATAGATTCTTTAGCAGTAGCTAAGAGATACTTCAGCAGTAGCTAATATCCTTCAGCGGTAGCTAGTAGATCCTTCAGGAATAGCAATCTTCCATACCAATATTGACCACTTCTCTATCCCGAGAATTTTTATAAAGTTTGTTTTTGATTGCAGCATTTAAATTCGCGGCAAAAAAATTGTTTTAAAAAATTCCCAAAACCCATCTTTGCCCAAAATGGCCGCCAAACTGATGTTAAACAATTGATTTTATCTGCAGCCAACGATCTATCCCTCAGCCACCCGTCTAACTGGCTTTCTTCCCCTATCTCTGGGCAGTATTTTACCTGTTGCAGTTGCTTGCACGCTCGATCTAATCAGTATCTGCAAGTCAGATCCCGGCATTCAGCATCCAGTTCGGAATGGCGCTTCAAGCTTAATCTTCCCTCCAACCCTTTCGAACGGTCTAGACCTCTAGAAATCCCCGAATTGTCAAAAAAGCAGCGAAAAAAATCCCCCAATAGAAAAGTTCGGTCTGGCTTCAACCTTGCCAAGGATGGAATCTGTCCGTAACTTTTGCCTCGGGCAACCTTTTTTTGCGCGATTCCGCATGGCGATGCGGTGCCCAGCAACCTGCTGCGGTGCCCCCTCCAGCAACCCCAGTTCCATCGCTCCTCTTTCAGAATTTCAGGCCAGCAGGCGGCTAGAAGCAAAATAGATTTGGCTAGTAGGGAAGAATCCGGCAAAAAGAGGGAAGAAATCCCACCGTTTGGTGGGAGCGAACGAATTTTCCCATCGGTAAAGATTTTTTGTCTAGGCCTCTTCTTGTCTATCTCTCTATCGAAGACTTGCAGCAACGTGGGAGCCGGTGGCTGGCGAGATTTTTTCTCCCCAGTTTCCGGCATTTTCAAAACGCCAGATTTGCAATCAGTTGGCCTCTTGGCCTGAACCTCGATTTAACCAAGTAAAGGTTGAAGAGGGGGGTTGTTTGTACCTGTTTGGGCTAGCTTCCGGGGCGTAACGTGGATGGGCATTGTTTGGTAGTTTAGCATAGACTGGCGAGTCAGGGGGAAAGGGGCTGCGAATGGGGCTGGGGTTTCCATCGCCTCTCAACGCAGTGCCTTGCCTTGATGCATGTTCATTCTGACAGCTGAATCAGAACTATCTGTCTGTCTGTCTGTCTGTCTGTCTGTCTGTCTGTCTGTCTGTCCGTCTGTCTGTCTGTCTGTCTGTCTGTCTGTCTGTCTGTCTGTCTGTCTGTCTATCTATCTATCTATCTATCTATCTATCTATCTATCTATGTATCTATCTATCTATCTATCTATCTATCTATCTATCTATCTATCTATCTATCTATCTATCTATCTATCTATCTATCTATCTATCTATCTATCTATCTATCTATGTATCTATCTATCTATCTATCTATCTATCTATCTATCTATCTATCTATCTATCTATCTATCTATCTATCTATCTATCTATCTATCTATCTATCTATCTATCTATCTATCTATCTATCTATCTATCTATCTATCTATCTATCTATCTATCTATCTATCTATCTATCTATCTATCTATCTATCTATCTATCTATCTATCTATCTATCTATCTATCTATCTATCTATCTATCTATCTATCTATCTATCTATCTATCTATCTATCTATCTATCTATCTATCTATCTATCTATCTATCTATCTATCTATCTATCTATCTATCTATCTATCTATCTATCTATCTATCTATCTATCTATCTATCTATCTATCTATCTATCTATCTATCTATCTATCTATCTATCTATCTATCTATCTATCTATCTATCTATCTATCTATCTATCTATCTATCTATCTATCTATCTATCTATCTATCTATCTATCTATCTATCTATCTATCTATCTATCTATCTATCTATCTATCTATCTATCTATCTATCTATCTATCTATCTATCTATCTATCTATCTATCTATCTATCTATCTATCTATCTATCTATCTATCTATCTATCTATCTATCTATCTATCTATCTATCTATCTATCTATCTATCTATCTATCTATCTATCTATCTATCTATCTATCTATCTATCTATCTATCTATCTATCTATCTATCTATCTATCTATCTATCTATCTATCTATCTATCTATCTATCTATCTATCTATCTATCTATCTATCTATCTATCTATCTATCTATCTATCTATCTATCTATCTATCTATCTATCTATCTATCTATCTATCTATCTATCTATCTATCTATCTATCTATCTATCTATCTATCTATCTATCTATCTATCTATCTATCTATCTATCTATCTATCTATCTATCTATCTATCTATCTATCTATCTATCTATCTATCTATCTATCTATCTATCTATCTATCTATCTATCTATCTATCTATCTATCTATCTATCTATCTATCTATCTATCTATCTATCTATCTATCTATCTATCTATCTATCTATCTATCTATCTATCTATCTATCTATCTATCTATCTATCTATCTATCTATCTATCTATCTATCTATCTATCTATCTATCTATCTATCTATCTATCTATCTATCTATCTATCTATCTATCTATCTATCTATCTATCTATCTATCTATCTATCTATCTATCTATCTATCTATCTATCTATCTATCTATCTATCTATCTATCTATCTATCTATCTATCTATCTATCTATCTATCTATCTATCTATCTATCTATCTATCTATCTAACTATCTATCTATCTATCTATCTATCTATCTATCTATCTATCTATCTATCTATCTATCTATCTATCTATCTATCTATCTATCTATCTATCTATCTATCTATCTATCTATCTATGTATCTATCTATCTATCTATCTATCTATCTATCTATCTATCTATCTATCTATCTATCTATCTATCTATCTATCTATCTATCTATCTATCTATCTATCTATCTATCTATCTATCTATCTATCTATCTATCTATCTATCTATCTATCTATCTATCTATCTATCTATCTATCTATCTATCTATCTATCTATCTATCTATCTATCTATGTATCTATCTGTCTGTGTTTATGTCCATGTATCTTTCTATCTATTTATGATTAATTTTAAACTTTCTTTATGCTTATAATTTTGTTGTGTTTTCTTCAGTGGAAAGAAACGAGGCGATTAAATCCGTTTTTTATAAAATTTGCCGACTTCGACAGAAAAAAAACAATGTTACTACTAAACTCAGTCTGGCTGGCAGTAGTATCGTCGGCAGCAATCGCATCAGCGGGTCGCTATGACAGCGCGTATGATCGGGAAAGGAGGCAGGCGATAAACTGGTATACAGTTGGTAAGTAACTTAAAAAGTACTTGTGCTCTGGAGCAAGCTTCAGCCCACCCAGCTGAGATCATGTGTTTAAACTAGGAATAAATTTAGGATCGGTGTTGCGCCCCTCCGTCAGGACTGAGCAGCTGTACACAGCCCTCGGATGCGCAACTAGCTGCGTCTGTATCGACGGCTGTACATCTCTGGTCCAAAGGTCATGTGTCCAAATCCATAATTCTATTATAGCTAGTAAGGCTCTATGCAATTATTAGCTTATTGAAGTGAGAGACCACATGGGAAATCCCTGATTCATTGTATCTATTTATAGAAAATTGCATGTTTGATTTTTCACATGGGAAATCCCTGACTCATTGTATCTATTTATAGAAAATTTCATGTTTGATTATTTACATGGGGAATCCCTGACTTATTGTATCTATTTATAGAAACTTTCATGGTTGATTTTTTACATAGGAAATCCCTGACTTATTGTATCTATTTATAGAAAATTTCATGTTTGATTATTTTTCAATTCTAATTTACAAGAAAGAAATCTGATATTTACTTGTCGATCATATTCGAACAAATTGAGTCACCAAAAGTAAAATCCCACCGCTTTCCTCCCGAAATAAATCCATCAGGCGCCATACTAGAGACTGACGATCCGGTAACTGAGCTGGCCTTGAAGACGGGCGTGGATGAGGCCAACCAGTATCTGAGCAGCAGCCGCACGTTGGCGGGTGTCAGATTGAAGGCTACCATTAAAAAAATTGATCCATTCGATAGTTTTCGTGCGGCTAGCGAGGGTGAGCTTGAATTTTAAAGATTTTTTATGGTTTGATGTTTTTATGGGTCTTTGGGACATCTATTAAGGGGCGATATGTTGCTGAGATCTGCAGTGGGACCTGCCACAGAGGATCTCAGTGGGACTTTCTAGGGGATCTACAGTGGGACTTATTAGGGGATTTTAGAGCGGAACTTCCCTGTAGGGATCTACAGTGGGAATTCCCTGTGGGGATCTACAGTGGGAATTCCCTGTGGGGATCTACAGTGGAAATTCCCTGTGGGGATCTACAGTAAGACTTATTAGGGGATCTGCAGTGGGATTTTTTAGGGGATCTGTAGTCGGACTTTCGACGGGATCTAAGGTCGGAAAATCTGGGCAGTTTTGATATCGATAGCAGACTTCTTTCATTGAGATCTACAGATTCCTATTTTAGATATCCATTTTAGGTCATTTTGTGTAGATTCTTTTTGGATGAGATTTTAATTCTAAACGGCTTTATCCATCAGCTGATGATTCAAGAAACCTTATACGATCCCTTGATGACGCATGAAACTGACATCCCCATGACACGCCACCCCAGCCTGCCAGCTGATGGAGCTGGGAGTGTTAGCCATCGTCGGGCCGCCCTCGCCGTTGGCATCGCAGCAGGTCCGCTCGGTGTGCGAGCATCTAGCGGTGCCGTACATCGAGACCGCCTGGCACCATCGGGGCGGCGGCGGTGAAGACGTGGAGCGACCCTACTCGGTGAACCTCAGCCCGGACTATCGTACATTCGGTCGTGCGATTCTGGACTACGTGCGCGCTCTGGGCGACTGGCATCTGGCCAAGAGCGAGGGCAGCCACGGTGGAGTGGCCATCGTGTACAAGGATCCCGATAGTGAGTTGGCATGGTTTTTATCGATTTTATCGATTGAGGAAAACTTTATTAGGCATCTAATAGGGTACTTTTCTTAGCATTAGTCTCTTAGAGGCCATTTTATAGGGGTATTTTGGGTAATTTGGGTAATTTAACGGGTAATTTAGCATCGTAGCAACGTTAGCACCTTTTTTTCTTTTACTGCAATATTTCTCCACTCACCCCTTGAACCCATCGCAGCCCTATTGAAATTCGAACCGCTATTGAACGCCGTCCAAGTCCCGGTGCTGCTGAGGCAGTGGCGCCGTCAGGCGGGCACCTACCAGTACGTCATGAAAGAGTTACGCAGCGCCAAAGTCTACAAAATTCTTGTCGACATACCGACAGAGGAGATTCTGCGTTTCGTTAAAATTGTAAGATTTCTGACATATTCTGGTTGCCGCTTTGTCCTCACGCTAGTGTTAGAAACTGGGATTCTCTTATTTTCTACCAGCCGGGTTTTTCCAAGTCAAATCTATTTTTAGGAAGAGCTGATTTCCTAAAGTTATTTTTAGCTTTGCATCAAAATGTTCCCTTCGGAATGTGCTTGCATGCGTGACCTTTGCAATCACCCGGCCGTTTCTAATGCCTGTCACGTGACAATAATGAACCAATTGCGAAGTACTCTTGTGGGTAGCAAATAGGAATGGCCGGGGTGATTCCCAAGGTCACGTGGTGGGGGTTTTTCAAGTCAAAGCTATTTTTAGCAACAACTCATGTCCTAAACTTATTTTTGGCATCTAGAGGCTTCCCCCTATATATGACAACGACAATCAACTAAACAAAATAAGTTGATTTGCACTTATTCTAATTGCAGGCCAAACTGATGAACATGACAACAACTTATCACAGCTACATTTTCACCGCCTGGGTACGCAGCATAAAAGTGACTCAAATATCTGGTTAATTATTAATTAGTTTTTCACTACAACATAAATACAATTTTTTATGAATTAGGACGCACAACGAATTGATCTGTCAAAGTATCAGATGATTAAACCGGCCAACATGTCAACTTTATCTCTGATGCCAATAGTACAGTCCAACGAGCGGTACAACGTGAGCCAACGAGTGGAGAACATGAGGGAGGAGATATTTAATGAGCAGTCCCGCAGGAATAACAACACTAACGAGCTGACCAATATGCTGCCGGTAAGTTTGTTTGGATTTATTCTGTCGGTTTCTGATTTTGAAGATAGTCTTTCCAATTTCTCCCTGTCCTATTCTTATTATTTATAATCGCACTTCCCCAAGTAACTCTTCCTTAGCGTGTGTTTCTTTTCATCCGGAAAATTCTAATTATTGTGAGAGGGAGCGATAAATAGCTAGAAAAATCGACCGGAATTAACATTAATGATATTATAAAGTCGAAGCAGGAAGAAGTCTGGAAAAAAGGGATTTGGAAAAGGCGTTGGGGAAGAGGGATTTAATAGGATTAGACAAGGCATTTGGGGAATAGGGGCTGGGGAAGAAGGATGAGAGAAGGGAGAGATTACAAAAGAGAAATTGGGATAAAGGTAAACTAGAGAAGAGAATTGGAAATAGGGATTAGGGAAGAGGGATTAGATAATAGGAATTGAAAAAGATAGATTAGGGAAGAGGGATCGGGGAAGAGGGATCGGGGAAGAGGGATCGGGGAAGAGGGATCGGGGAAGAAAGATTGGGGAAAGAGGAATCGGGGAAGAGGGATCAGGGAAGAGGGATGGGGAAGAGGGATCGGAGAAGAGGGATCGGAGAAGAGGGATCGCGGAAGAGGGATGGGGGAAGAGGGATCGGGGAAGAGGGATTGGGGAAGAGGATTTTGGGAAGAGCAAGAGTGGCAAGATAATATCAACAAAACTAGAACGCCTCCCATATTCTCGACCAAACCAATCAAGACACGAGCGGCCACGGTGTACGACAGTCTGATCCTGCTGGCCCACGGCCTCGAACGAATGTCCAACGCTCGTTCGATCCGGGTGGAACGGTTGAAATGTTCGGCGAGCCGTCAGAATGTAGGAGGCGCGAGTTTGCTCAACTATATGCGATCAGTGAGTGGCTATGGGTGATAAATATAGTGCGGATCAATTCATAGAGACAGCAAACAAAGAGCTACAAAAAGCCATTCTAATTTACAATGCAGATGCCAGCCGAGACTGGCTTTGCCACTCTGACAGGTCCCATTGAATTCGATGACCACTGGAGGCGGACTAATTTCACTCTGGCGGCATACGAGCTGAGCAGGAAGGGTTTTAAACAGGTCAGCTAACTCAGCCATGAGCTCCTTGATGAACTCTTGAATTCTTTTGCAATCTGTTCACTTGGCTTTTACAGCTCGGAGCGTGGAGACAGGGCGAAGGCTTCCAGATGACAAAGACCTACTCGGAAACTAAGAAAGAATATCAGAGAAATCTACGGAACAAGACTCTGAGAGTGACCACCATTGCGGTAACTACGCTCTCTGCACTGACCCATCATCAATCTCACTGACCCATCAATCTCATTGACCCATTATCAATCTCACTGACCCATATTCAATTTCCCTGACCCATTATCAATCATACTGACCCATCATCAATTTCACTGACCCATATTCAATCTCACTGACCCATCATCAATCCCACTGACCCATCATCAATCCTACTGACCCATCATCAATCTCACTGACCCATCATCAATCTCACTGACCCATCATCAATCTCACTGACCATCATCAATCTCACTGACCCATCATCAATCTCACTGACCCATCATCAATCTCACTGACCATCATCAATCTCACTGACCCATCATCAATCTCACTGACCCATCATCAATCTCACTGACCCATCATCAATCTCACTGACCCATCATCTATCTCACTGACCCATATTCAATCTCACTCAACCATCATCAATCTCACTGACACATCATCAATCTCACTGACACATCATCAATCTCACTGACCCATCATCAATCTCACTGACCCATCAATCTCATTGACCCATTATCAATCTCACTGACCCATATTCAATTTCCCTGACCCATTATCAATCATACTGACCCATCATCAATTTCACTGACCCACCATCAATCTCACTGACCCATCATCAATCTCACCAACCAACAAACTAACCGCATCTCCAGGACCCGCCATTCGTTGAAATACGTCAACGCGATGCCAATGGCCGTCCGCTGCCGCACCCGTCGGCCTGGGACGGCTTCTGCATCGAGATGTTGAACCTGATTGCCGACCACCTGCAGTTCAACTACACTGTGCACCTGGTCAAGGATAATAATTACGGGGCGGCGAATGGGACGGATTCTCAGGGCAGAGACACCTGGAATGGGATGATTGGAGAGCTAATTAATCACGTAAGGATCAGTTTGAGTGACATGTCAAATTATTGGTGCAGTTTTTCTCTAATGATTGAATTTTTGGTTTTATTGATTCTGAAGTTTTTTTTAATCTTTAAAATCTCATAGCCTGTATATTTCTCATCCTCATTCTCATAGCCCAGTCCACTTCTCATCCTCATTCTCATAGCCAGTCTTTTTCGCATCCTCATTCTCATAGCCTGTCTTTTTCTTACCCTCATTTTCATAGCCTGTCTTTTTCTTACCCTCATTCTCATAGCCCAGTCTATTTCTCATCCTCATTCTCATAGCCAGTCTATTTCTCATCCTCATTCTCATAGCCCAGTCTATTTCTCACCCTCATTCTCATAGCCCAGTCCACTTCTCATCCTCATTCTCATAGCCCAGTCCACTTCTCATCCTCATTTTCATAGCCAGTCTATTTCTCATCCTCATTCTCATAGCCTGTCTTTTTCTTACCCTCATTTTCATAGCCTGTCTTTTTCTTACCCTCATTCTCATAGCCTGTCTTTTTCTTACCCTCATTTTCATAGCCTGTCTTTTTCTTACCCTCATTCTCATAGCCTGTCTTTTTCTTACCCTCATTCTCATAGCCAGTCTATTTCTCATCCTCATTCTCATGGCCAGTCTATTTCTCACTGTCACTCATAGCCAGTCTAATTCTCATATCCCGCAATCTTCTTCTCACCCTTAGTCTCATTGAAAGACACAGAACTTTCGAAATGATTTCGAATACTACAAATCTGGATTGGGCTTTTATCTAAAACATCTTAAATCGCCAACCTTTTCAAGGAGGCGGACCTCGCCGTGGCCTCTCTAACCATAACCTACGAGCGGGAGAAAGTGATTGATTTCACCACGCCGTTCATGTCACTCGGATTGAGCATTCTGTTCAAGAAACCGGCTAAGAAGAAGCCCCACCTGTTTTCGTTTCTGCAGCCGCTGTCTGTGCATGTAAGGCGTATTTATTTGTATTTTTAATTCATCTACAAATTCTTTTTAGCCTACTTAGAGTAGCAGATTGCAGAACAATTATGAATTTTATATATATATTTACTCTTATCATGTCGACTCTACACTATCTACTGTCTACTGCTTTTACACTACCGCGTGTACTCTATTTTTATGTGCTATATCCGTAGCTCATAATTTGTACTTTTTCTTACATTATGTATACTCTCACTATTTTCTAGTTTGTACAAGATGTACTTTCTACTTTATTTATTAAATTACCTCTCAACTCCCGTATCCATTGCTTGGTTAGTCATGCAATCAAGTCTTCAATTGATTGCAGGTGTGGGGCTACATGCTTGTGGCCTACATCGCGGTTAGCTTTGTACTATTCGTCGTGGCCAGATTCTCGCCCTACGAATGGCGAAATCCCCATCCGTGCAATCCCGAGACGGAAGTGCTTGAAAATCAGTTTACTTTGATGAACAGCCTCTGGTTCAATATTGGCTCGCTAATGCAGCAGGGTAACGTTTGACTTATGCTACTGTTAGTAGGGTGGATATTCCACTGCTCCAATGAGGTTTTCTTTCATATGTCTAGATTGTCTTCCAGACTCAATCCATTTCTCTTACATACCCCTTCTTGACCTGAACATTTTTGTTTCTCGACTGGATTCACTGAGTATCGCTGAGACACTCTCTCCAAATAAATTTCTGTCATGATTGGACTCTGTTTGGTTGTCTACCTGACTATCTACCAACCTGGACATCTAAAAAAGCTAAATTTGCGGTAGGGCTGTAGGCACTTTGACGTTTAAAAGCGACATCGTCCCACAACCAACGAAGGGGCATATGACTGTCCATTGCGCTGACTCCTGAAGCGCTTTCAGTCACACTAAATACGGTATGCAGGCATAGACGCACACAGGCCGGCGCCCAGTCACGCACTCACATAGGGTGTACAAGCGGCGGTTCCAGGAATGTACACTTCTCATGTACATTGGAGGGCTGCCCTCATCGACGTAAATTGCACAACTGGCCCATAGCCCAACCAATTCATGCACAAGGCCCCAAATTAATGCGACCCTGCACACGAAACCGCGCTAGGGAAAGTAGCCAACCTACAACGCGGGGCCGAACCTGGACCAGTGGCACACAAGGCAGACGCGCTAGACGGCCGAGCCACTCACCCTGTCTCTGTTCCCTGTCTGTGGTGTGTCTTTAACTCTATCTCTCTTTGAGACTCTCAGAAACCCAGAAAAAAATTACTCATTCTATTTTACACCAATGAACAAACTCTGCTTTGCAGGTTCTGAGATCTCACCCAGAGCCCTGTCCACCCGGCTCGTGAGCGGGATCTGGTGGTTCTTCACCCTGATCATGATCAGCTCCTACACCGCCAACCTGGCTGCCTTTCTGACCGTTGAACGAATGCAATCCCCTATTGAAAGTGTGGAAGATCTTGCCGGACAGAATAAAATTAAGTACGGAACTTTATCTGGCGGTTCCACCTATCAGTTCTTCAAGGTAAGGGTGATTTATCCAGATATCACTCATATATAGTCAAATTTATCAGTTTTTAAGCAGACAACAACCACCTCTTCTGTCAAACTCTTGCAGCTATCCAAAGGCATCGACGTGTTTAAGCGAATGTGGGACTACATGAGCAAACGGCCTGATGTATTCGTCAATAAAACCGAGGAAGGTATTGCGCGAGTGAAACGCGGCGATTACGCCTTTATACTGGAGAGCACCTGGAATGAGTACTATACTCAGCGAAACTGCGACCTGATGCGTGTTGGAGGCCTGCTGGATTCTAAAGGCTATGGCATAGGCTTGCCTTCGGGTATGTCCTGTGCTTTAAACCTTAAATATAGGTTGAAGGCAGGCTAGGGCAGGGAGCGGAAAGACCCAGAAAGGGGAAGGAAATATGCGTACATTAGTGCTGGCTGCATGATGCGATTTTATAATGTACACATGAGGATAGGCATTTAGGGTTCTAGCTGATAATGTACATTTTAAGATAGGAAGGGACAACCGAGGCTAGATAAGAAAACTATATGAACCAATCCGACACCAATATAAACCTTTACGAGGCTCTGGAAAGTTTCCGAGACTCGTAGGCTTTGTTTAAATAAAGTTGTTTCATGCAACAAATAATAAAAAATAAACGACTTTCGCACATTTTATAAACTCAATTAAACTTTCATTCCCACCACAAAAAAGTGAAGCCCAATCGCACTAATTAACATGTTATTTTATCACCATTAATCGGATAAACACGTAGAATGTACTTATAAGGAACTCTTTTGAAAGCAGTGTACAATAAAGAAAACTCTTGATTAGAGATACGAAGCACGTGGATATGAATATAACTTGGAAAAGGCATAGTTTCCCAAAAAAATTAACTTCTGTTGAGGACTTTATGAATTATATAATATACTCGTATAGTGACACCTTAGAAGGCAATGTGTATGCTCAAGTCACTGCACTTATTTAATTTGCTTTAATTACGGTACAATGTAGCAAATCTATTATACTTCATCTACATAGCTCCCATGCCTTATTGAATCGAAAAAAATGTGAATATTCATTATTTTTCTATATTTTTCTACTCGCACACCTACTGCTAGTAGCGTCATGTGCACTTATGCAACAAAATAGCATCCCTTGTTTAATATAATTGCGTAATAATTGCGTAATCACCGATCGCAGGCTCGCCCTATCGCGACATGATCTCCGAGTCGATTTTAATGTTTCAAAAATCTCAGGATCTGGAAAATTTGCGTAGAAAATGGTGGCGACAGAAAAACATCACTGTAAAATGCGAAGATCCAAAAGACAAAAAGGCGGAGCCATCCGGTCTGGCATTCGATCAGGTGGCTGGCATCTACGTGGTACTGCTCGGCGGCATGCTTGTTGCCATAGTAACGGTTGCCGGGGAATTTTGCTACAAGTCCATTAAAAGAGCCGACGAGGACAAGGTGCGTCTTTTTTTCTTTGGTGTTTAGTTCTCAGATTGTCAAAAAAATTTGACTTCAGCAGGGGATCTAAAAGCCCTTCCCATATCCCTCCCCAGCAACCAATCATCACGGAGCTGTGGCAGGAGCTCCGATTCGCGTTGCGTTGTAGTGGTGCATCACGGAAGCGACCAGCCGATCACCTGGCCAGGCGGGCGCAGGCGGCGGCCAGGGAGCGAGTTGCTGCGGCCGAAGCCACCGCTGCGGCCAGGGCGGCAGCTGCGTCCGAAGATGAAGAAATCGACACGAGGCCTTTGAGGCAGGCGAGGCGACTCGCTGAGACTGGTTCCAGTTCCGCCAGCCTGTCGCAGAGATGCCTTCTGCAGCAGCCGCAGCAGCAACAACAACAGCACCAGCAGTTGCTACCCTACCAGCCGCAGCAGCAGCAATATTATTATAGTCCGCAAGAGATTAGTAATGGAGCTTATAACGGTTTCGATATGAGCTACTACTCAGCTGGGGCTGCTGCTGGTAGAGAGGCGTTTGCTTAGCTTTGATGAAGCTAACTGAGAGGCAACTAAGCACATTGGGAGGGGTGACACAAACTAATAAAAGATTGAGGGAGGGGTGAGACAAACAGTTAAAAGATAAGGGAGGGGGTGACACAAACAAACTATTAATAGATAGGGGGAGGGGTGACACAAACTATTAGAAGATAGGGGGAGGGGTGACACAAACTAATTATTCACGAGTGGGAAAGGTGTGACACAAACTAATTAAAGAGTGGGGCAGGGGTGACACAAACTATTAAAAGATAGGGGTACGGGTGATAAAAACTAATTAAAGATAGGGGGAGGGGTGATACAAACTAATTAAAGATAGGGGAAGGGGTGACACAAACTATTAAAAGATAGGGGTAGGGGTGACACAAACTATTAAAAGATAGGGGTAGGGGTGATACAAACTAATTAAAGATCGGGGAGGGGTGATACAAACTATTAAAAGATAGGGGTAGGGGTGACACAAACTATTAAAAGATAGGGGTAGGGGTGATACAAACTAATTAAAGATCGGGGAGGGGTGATACAAACTATTAAAAGATAGGGGTAGGGGTGACACAAACTATTAAAAGATAGGGGTAGGGGTGATACAAACTAATTAAAGATCGGGGAGGGGTGATACAAACTATTAAAAGATAGGGGTAGGGGTGATACAAACTAATTAAAGATGGGGGAGGGGTGATACAAACTAATTAAAGATAGGGGGAGGGGTGACAAACTATTAAAAGATTGGGGTGAATGGCGACCCAAATCATCCAAATTTGATGCAATTTTGTTTTTAAAAATGTCGAAGGCTTGCTAAAGGGTTTTCAAAACCATTTTTTAAATTACACATGTTCAACAATATGCATGCCAAGAAAAATCATCAGTTTTTTAGTAAATTTCAAACCGACATGACATGTCATTTTTGCAGCCCGTCAAATCGTGATCCCATTACCCGTCGTCTTCCAATTTGTAAACAGAATAATTTTTGAAAATTTAAACGTTTAGATTATATAATTTTTAGCTTAGCTACTTAAAGTGAAAAAATAGCTTTTTACTTGCACTATATTATTCACCCTAGATATGCATGTCTTTTAACCCGAAAAACGTTTTAATTATGGTTAAATCACTAATTAATTAATGCTTATGTCTCCTTAATTGATCATTATTCATTCTTTAATATTGATACGCAACCTATATTTATCGATTAAATATAAGCTATTATACTGCGGTGAAGCCTTAATTGTTTCAAAAAAAATTGTAAGCAACATTGCAGATGCTTATCATGCGCAACGTATGAATAGCAGCAGCATGAGTTCTTAACGAAAATAGAACAAACCTATATTAAAGTAAACTTAGCGACAATTTTTCGACAAACCATGCCGTGACTTGTACTTCACTTCTTGCCTAACACCCTCGCTCCTTGGTCAGATCAGTAGTTCTTATCTAACAGCCACCCACTCCTTGTGTAATTTAATTGGTTCTTATCTAACAGCCACCCCACTCCTTGTGTAATGTAATTAGTTCTTATCTAACATCCACCCCACTCCTTGAATTAGTTCTTATCTAACAGCCACCCCACTCCTTGTGTAATGTAATTAGTTCTTATCTAACATCCACCCCACTCCTTGAATTAGTTCTTATCTAACAGCCACCCCACTCCTTGTGTAATGTAATTAGTTCTTATCTAACATCCACCCCACTCCTTGAATTAGTTCTTATCTAACAGCCACCCCACTCCTTGTGTAATGTAATTAGTTCTTATCTAACGCCCAACCACTCCTTGAATTAGTTCTTATCTAACAGCCACCCCACTCCTTGTGTAATGTAATTAGTTCTTATCTAACACCCACCCCACTCCTTGAATTAGTTCTTATCTAACGCCCACCCCACTCCTTGCGTAATTAGTTCTTATCTATCAATAATTCTCGGCTTCAAAATCAATGAAAATCTGCAGATTAATTTATAAAAGTACAAGCGCCCCTCACTTCAGCAAGATTTAGCCAAGCGGGGCTATAAAGGCGTCAGAAAAAAACACATTAATCCAAAGCTTCTTTCCTGTCCCTTGCGCACCAAAAAAAACTTTGTTAAAGTTGGCAAGAGCGAAGCCTGCAGACGCGCGGGGTCATTTGTAAATGATGGGAAAACAGTTGCTCGCAAAGCTGAAAGCTTGTCGACCGATCACGTGACCTTTAGCAGAGGAAGGTCTCTATTTAATTGAGCGAGTTCTGGCCATTAGCGTAGCAAAGTAAATTCAGCAAAGGATTTCATCATTTGCTGGGCGACCGAAAACAAGTCACGAAAGTGACGGGCACGATAAAAAACTTTGAACTTTTCTCTAATTAAACGCTGACCAAAATTGCCAATGTTGACCTAGAGTTTCTACTCAGCAGTCTCGTGTTTTAAACTCAAAACCTTCCACGACAATTCAGGGTCACCCTATGCTGACATGCTGACCCAGAAGATTTTGGAGTTCCATGATCAACAAATTCTAGAACGATTAAAGTTGTACTATTGGGCTGTGGATCGGCAAGCTGTGAAATACCTTATTGACTTCGATCGGAAAGATAATGAATCCACTAAGCGGAGTGAATGTTCCGATGGCGAATCGGAAATGACATTAGAAAGAGTAAGTGGTTTGACTTGAATTATTTGCAAATTAATAAAGCAATAAAGCGGCTACCAATCAGGAGAGAAAGGGGAATAAGGAATAAATCAGCCAATCAGCGAAGAGAAAAGGCTAAATATAAACCCGTGGGTAGAGTGTGAATTAGCCAGCCAATCAGCGAAGAGAAAAGGCTAGATATATACCTGTGGGTAGAGTGTGAATCAGCCAGCCAATCAGAGGAGCAGGAAAGTTAGTACATCGCGCGAGCATAAAAAATCATTGCTCCACTTAACAAAATACCCAGCATTGCAGACGCGGTACAGACAGTACTAAGAAGTCCCGACAAGATAAAACCGTTCGACGGTGTCCATTACGCAACGAACCATTGCGTCACAGCGAGCTAACATTAGATCACGTGCTAGGTACATTTGTACTACTAGCAGCTGCAATGCTAATTGGGCCATTGACTGCTGCTGTTGAAATTTTCTGGCACTGTTGCTTTCGAAAGGATGCGCCCAGGACTAAGGTAAGTGTTTTTGCTTGTAAAAGTGCAATTAAAACAAGTTAACTCCTAAAAAGGGCCATTTTTTCTTGCACCAGTGAGACCAGAATGAGTAGATTCTTTGCCATTAAAATTTCACGCAAAACCCTGATAAAGGCTTTTAAAAACCGAAAATGTACTTTTCCTTCTAATGAAGTCGGCTATTTCATAGAAACCTTGCCATACAACTAAAATCATATTTACCGTATTTAATCAGATCAAACAGCTCCGCTGCTCGCAGCTCTGTGAAGACAGCCTTAAACTGCAGAGGAGCAATAGCAGAAAGTTGAAACCAAAGACGGGACGCTCGAAGTTGCCACCGCAAAAAGTCGGTCAAGATCATCGAGATGATCGAAATTTCGCAATCGACGATCTCAACGTAAACGATAACCAGGGTCACTCTGCTGGAAAATCCGCGGTAATTCCGGCAGCTGGAATGCAACGCCTGCGTGAGCACTGGGAGATGCGGCGTGACAATGCGTGGAATTGAATTGAATGCTCGCGGAATAAAAAGAATATAATTTTTGTTGTACGGAGCTTTTAGCAATGCTAAATCTTCCAAATTATTACATTTATCGACTACCAATCTAAATTTCTCCCTCTATCTCAGAGTCTCCCTCTCTATCCCAGAGTCTCCCTCTCTATCCCAAGAGTCTCCCTCTCTATCCCAAGAGTCTCCCTCTCTATCCCAGAGTCTTCTTCTCTATCTCAGAGTCTCCCTCTCTGTATCTCAGAGTCTCCTTCTACATCTCAGAGTCTCTATCTCTATCTCAAAGTCCCCCTCTCTATCTTAAAGTCTTTTTTTGGGATCTCAAAGTCTTCCTCCTTGCCTGTCTCAGATTCTAAATCTCTCAATCCCACACTCCTTATCCAATCGTCTATTGCTTTGTCTGTTTATTCACCTTTGCCCAACCGACCATCAGCATTTCCCTTTTAACACCTGGTTGTCTCGATCTTTGACACCTATCGATCACAGAAATTCCAACTGGTTTTAGGCGTTGATGCGTGCACAAAGGGGGGCAGACATAGTAAATAAAACAGCGTCTTAACCACGAGGATCAGCCGTCAAAGACCTTCTTTATAATACTTGTAAGTTTATTTTTGGACGCAACGCAAGACATGACGCGAAACTGTCGCATAACCCAAAGGGGCTTAACAGCTTGTAAACAGAAAAATCAGACAGAATTTTCTATATTTGTATTCTGTTGTTTTTGATTTCGCTTTTTGTAACCTTAAGATTCGGCGTGTGCATTCTTTTTCTCCCATCATCCGGTTGCTAAGAATTTCATTCCTCCCAATCTGGCTGATACTCTTGGGATTTTAGCAAGTGGGGGGGAGAAAACACATCATTTTTTTCGGGATGAGTTCGATGAATGGGAGACGGAGGTAGAGTTGCCAGTTCCCCAGTGATTACAGAAGTTTCTGTCTCTCTCTCTCTCTCAAGGTGTGAGTTCGACCTCCCGTGCTGCTGGTTGTTGCTGAAAGAACTAAGCTAGGACGGGATTTTTCCCCATGCAGCCACGCAGAGTTGCAGAGTTAGGACTGTCACCTAAAGACTGGGCCAATTCAATTAGGCGGGTCACAAGCCGAAGCCTACTTGGCCTCAACTTTCAACTTTATTTTTTTTACCCCGTTCATTGCGAAAGAGACGGACAGATCCATATCTGCGAAGGAGCGTTGAAAGCCTTTGACCCAAAGAGATAAGCAGAGGCCGGGGTTCATTGACTCGTCCGTCCTTGCCAGAGAGGAAACCGAGCCGCTCAAAGATAGAGTAAATTGGGTTTCTCCTATACTTTTCCTGAAAATTTCTTAGCTCTAGCAGCTCAGACAAATTCGACACTTTCATCTTTGCCCCCTCCATCCCCCAAGAGGCATTTAACCCGGACTTCCTTGCCTTGCTGCTTCCATACTATCGGGGAAAGTTTCTTTTTTTCTGTGCTTCGTTAACTGACTGTGATTGGGATAAATTGAAAAATAATCAATGGCTCAAGTTGACGGCTCGTATGCAGTCGGCTATATTAGTTTGAGATCGGTCTCCATGTCCCTGTTTGAGTGTGCCAGCTAGCACTCGTACTGCAGCAGATAACTACGAGTATGCTTGTCTCTCAAAACACTAATGAAGATTTTACTTTCTTTTGATCTGGTCACGCAGTCTGGCTTGCAGTAGCCATAGGTTGATGTAGCTGTTTGAGCATTTCAGCATTGTTGCATTGCGAGCTGGCTGCAGTGAGGCTACATGTAGCCAACCTGGTCCTGCTAAGGTGTGTAGCGCTGGCTGATAAAACTCATTAAGCCTTTATCTCGCGTAGTTACCCAGACAAAGCCATTGCTTCTTTTGTCAAAGACTGTTCATAATGAAAGAACTAAGACAAACAAATTGTAATTCGAGCAGAAAGTAAACTATGATACTGAAGTTCAATAAGGAGTAAATCTTAATACACTCATGCTGATCTGTAAGGTGCACACATCCTAAAGAAGTGTAAATCAAATAACTTTGTTTAGCAAATAAAACGAAAAGTAGGAGGTGCAAGGGTATAAAATTTGACTATCAGTGACATTTGACTGTCAGTGACATTTGACTGTCAGTGATATTTGACTGTCAGTGACATTTGACTGTCAGTGACATTTGACTGTCAGTGACATTTGACTGTCAGCTAGTTTACTTCCAGCAACGCTTGCAAGCAACTACATAGCGGTGCTCTCCGCACGTCTAAGTGACTTTGAATACCAGTGGATTGGTCTCTAAGTTAGTATTAGATTTAGTTGAGTTAGTTTGTGCTGATTGCTAATACCGCTTTAAGTGCCCAAAGCTTACGGCCTTGTTAGCTTGGATTATTGCTCAGGAGAAGCTTACGGTTTTATTCAGGCGAAAATAATTGTAATTTGTAAAGTACAAGCCAACCGCTACTATAAGGTAAACCGCAAAAAAGGTGAAATGAACCGTTCAGTTAATAAACAAGAAAGTTCTCTGTTATTTTCCCTAAGTTCCTTACAATCATATTGCAGCTGGGAGTTCCCGGAAACAGGTCTATACTAACATTATGGAACTCGGTGTATAGGTAATAAATCAAGGAAGTATGGATCAACGAATCCTGTAGGTTACGATCGATAAGACGAGTAGAAACGAGTGAGGTGGAAGTATTCGATTAATAAAAAATTATAACAAAAACAAATGTTGTTAGTCCAATGGGAAGATTTAAATTTTTTTCTTTAGAAAAATATCGGAGCAAAATAAAGATTTATAGATGTTAAAGTAGGAGAAGTTCAAGGACAAATTGGGATTTCTAAAATATGGGAGGAGAAAGAATGGGATTTCTACAAGATAGGGAGGAGATAGAATGGGATTTCTACAAGATAGGGAGGAGACAGAATGGGATTTCTACAAGATAGGGAGGAGACAGAGTGGGATTTCTACAAGATAGGGAGGAGATAGAATGGGATTTCTACAAGATGGGGAGGAGACAGAATGGGATTTCTACAAGATAGGGAGGAGACAGAGTGGGATTTCTACAAGATGGGGAGGAGACAGAGCGGGATTTCTACAAGATAGGGAGGAGACAGAGTGGGATTTCTACAAGATGCGGAGGAGACAGAGCGGGATTTCTACAAGATAGGGAGGAGATAGAATGGGATTTCTACAAGATGGGGAGGAGAAAGAATGGGATTTCTAAAAGATGGGGAGGAGACAGAATGGGATTTCTACAAGATGGGGAGGAGACAGAATGGGATTTCTACAAGATGCGGAGGAGACAGAGCGGGATTTCTACAAGATAGGGAGGAGACAGAGTGGGATTTCTACAAGATGCGGAGGAGACAGAGTGGGATTTCTACAAGATAGGGAGGAGATAGAATGGGATTTCTACAAGATGGGGAGGAGATAGAATGGGATTTCTACAAGATGGGGAGGAGACAGAATGGGATTTCTACAAGATGGGGAGGAGACAGAATGGGATTTCTACAAGATGGGGAGGAGACAGAATGGGATTTCTACAAGATGCGGAGGAGACAGAGCGGGATTTCTACAAGATAGGGAGGAGACAGAGTGGGATTTCTACAAGATGCGGAGGAGACAGAGTGGGATTTCTACAAGATAGGGAGGAGACAGAATGGGATTTCTACAAGATAGGGAGGAGACAGAGTGGGATTTCTACAAGATGGGGAGGAGACAGAATGGGATTTCTACAAGATAGGGAGGAGACAGAGTGGGATTTCTACAAGATGCGGAGGAGACAGAGCGGGATTTCTACAAGATAGGGAGGAGATAGAATGGGATTTCTACAAGATGGGGAGGAGAAAGAATGGGATTTCTAAAAGATGGCGAGGAGACAGAATGGGATTTCTACAAGATGGGGAGGAGACAGAATGGGATTTCTACAGTATTGGGAGGAGACAGAGTGGGATTTCTACAAGATGAGGGAGGAGACAGAATGGGATTTCTGAAAGACGGGGGAGGAGACTGAATGGGATTTTATAATTTTACAACTGACGGAATATCAACAAAAATTTTTAGCCCTAAAATTAGGAAACAAATTAAGAACGGAGCAGTTGTATTTTCTGTAACACGAACGTAAAAGCATGTATTGTTGGGATTTATTTTAGGTAGAATGATGGTAAAATTCGACATACGCGCACACAAAGTAATAGACGAATTATTTCGCAAAGTTCCCTCAAATCCAATCAACAATCAATCCCCTAGCAACCCCTGACCGCATCCGTGATCCGACGCACTGCTGATGAAGATGCGAACGCCGACGCAGCCTCCTCCAGTGGCGCCGCTGGCTGAGGAGCTGCCGCCGGTGCCGGAGACCCCGGCTGTCAGGGGCGTCTTGGCGCTGCCGCCGCCGCCGCCGCCACCGGAACCTGGCGAAGTAGCCGAACGAAAGTTGGCGCCGGCCCCTCCACTCGCGCCGTTGTTCCGTCGGCGCTGCCAGCGTCGGCACAGCAGCTGACGAAAGGCGCAGCGGAAGTCCCTGGACAGCAGGGCGTAGATGCAGGGATTCAGCGCGCTGTTGAAGTAGCCCATCCAGAAGAAGACGTCGAACACGGAGCCGTGGACGCAGTTCTGGCAGAACGCGCCAGCCAGGTAGACGCTGAAAAACGGCAGCCAGCAGACGGTGAAGGCGATGCCAATGATGGCTAGCATTCTCGCCGCCTTTGTCTCGTTGTAGATGTTCTTCAACTGCTGATTGGCCGAGGCGCGTTTGCGCAGGCCCGGCAAGATGCTGTGCGACGGACGGCGCGCCTCATCCGGGTTGGTGCCAGGCGACAACGAAGCGGCCGATGTTGACGACGAAGCGACTGAAGGAGAGGCGGCGCCGACAGCGCTTGGAACATAGTTTGGTGACAGCCAGTTATTGTCTGACGTCTTCGGCTGCTGCTGCTGCTGTTGCTGCTGTTGCATTCCATCGCCAGCTGAACTTGTCGACGCCCGTCTTTTAATAGAACCCGACTGTTGCCGAGTTCTTGAACCCGTCGACGCGGAGGCTGCCGCGGTGCTGGCCAGGGTTGCCATGGCGGCCGCTACAGATGATCCCGTGGCCGACATCGCTCTGGGCCGTTGGCTGCCAGAGCCGCCGCCGCCACCGCCGCAGTGAACGCGAAGTCCGCAGGCCTCCTGACCGGCGCCCAGCCTGCCAGCCGCTGTTTTTGTCGATTTCAGCACCATCTCGCCGCGCCGGATGTTGCGAATGGTCCGTCGGACAGTCCGGTAGATCTCCAGGTAGAAGTACAGCATCACCAGCGAGGGCAGGAAGAACGAACCGCTGGCTGAGTAGATGATGTAAGCCATGGATGAACCAGCAATGCTGCACTCCATGAACTGGTGCCCGGAGCAGTTGCTCCTGCCGCGCCTTTGGAACTCCCTGCTGGTCGGCAGCTCCTCCTGTTCGCCTCCAGCTGGCATGAACTGCAGCAGCGGGGGGAAGCTGATGGCGAATGCCAACAGCCAGACGGCAGCCACCAGAATTCTGGCGTGCTTCGTGGTCATCAGCTTCGGATAGCGCATCGGATATTTGATGGCGAAGAAGCGATCAAACGCGATGACAACCAGATTGAGGATGCTGGCTGTGCAGCAGAGGACGTCGATAACTAGCCAGAACTGGCAGAGCGCCGTGCCCATGAACCAGTTCTTCAGCATCAGCTGGTTGGCGATGGACAGGGGCAGAACGGCCGTAGCCAGCAGCAGGTCGCTCAACGCCAGACTGGTTATTAGTACATTTGTAACGCCTTTCTTTTTGAACTTTTCGTAGGTTAGAATGGCGGCAATGACCAGAGAATTTCCGGCCAGAACTGACAAGTTGATGAGGCACAACAGGATGGCCAGCGCGATGGTCCCAGGCGCTCTAAGTATGCCGCCAACGTCAATAGTTGAACAGTTTTCACTTGACATTTTGATGATGATTGACGGGTTAATTAGGTGCAAAAAACTACAATCTCCTTGTTGCTAAGGCTGATATCTATAGTTAATAAAATGCGATAAAGGCGCGGGAGACTGCGGACCTGAGGGAGCTCTTCTTAGAAATCGGAGCGACAATTCCCATTGGACGAAGGGAAAAGAGATTGAGGGTTGCCGTCTGCACGAGAGCTGCGTGGCTAATACGCTGTAGGAGAATGGTGCGCAGAGAGCGCTCGGGATTCTCGTGTTCGACCTACTCTAGAGGGCGAGAAAGAGAAAGGAAGCAGCGGCGGCAATATTGAGGGGGGAGAAGCTATAATCCTCTTACCATCCCAAATACTAAAATCCGACCCTTAATCCTTTGCCGTTTTCCTTGTGTCAGTCAGTAAGTCGGGGCCCCCCCGCCCTGATGCACCACTCGGTTTAATCCACGTGTGTGTTATGATGGTCTTAACGTGTTCGAAAAATTTCCTTATTAAGCGTCGATATAAGTGGGTTAAGAAACAGCGGCACAAAATTGGGAATAAAAAATAAGCCGACGTGGATGCATGGAATATATTCGACTAGCGCACGTTTTGGCTTCGCGTCTGCCGGTATGGAATTAGACCGACAAGAAGATAATAATAATAGGATAATGATAGCTTAATCCACTACATTCCAATACGGGTGCAATCTAGGTATAGAAAATCAGGGGAACACATTTTCAGCAGCTATATATCTAGCACTCATGAAGCTTCTCTTTCCTGCCGGCACCGAAATTCTAAAAATAATCTGGAAAGCTTGAGAGCTCATTGCTTTTTTAACTAACTGTCACTGCAAATCAACCTATTGTCTATATATATACATGTAGAATTAGCAAATAATTTGAGAGCTGTTGTGCAGACTTACAAAAGGCAGAGAACTAATGCTCAAATCAAATTAACAGAATAGAAGGAAAAAAATAACACTGCTTTTGGCGCTTTCTGTTCAAATAAAAACGAAATCCCAGCACATCAAGGGGAAGAAAACTGTTGAGGGGAGTTCTGATACATTGAATCCCTTGGGAGATTCAAGATAGCTTCGTTGGATTACTGGCCTCTAAATGTATATAGCGTTTGACTGCACTTGGAACTTCAAAGAAACTAGATGCATTTTTATCCCATCTTTCACTAATCCCCTCTGCTTATAGGAATTTGATTATATCTGTTTATCGGGATTTGATAGGATCTCACACCTCTCACTGATCCCCTCTGTTCATTGGGATTCGATCCTTCTGTTCATTGGGATTTGATCGGATCAAATCCTTCTCACTGATCCCCTCCGTTCATCGGGATTTGATACCGCTGTTCAATGGGAGTTGATCGGATCCCTCACCTCTGACTGATCCCCTCTGTTCATTGGGATTCGATCCTTCTGTTCATTGGGATTTGATCGGATCCCATACTTCCTACTGATCCCCTTTATTCATTGGGATTTGATCGGATCCCTCACCTCTCCCTGATCCCCTCTGATCATTGGGATTTGATCCCTCTGTTCATTGGGATTTGATCAGATGCCACACCTCTCACCGATCCCCTCTGTTGATTGGCATTTGATCGGATCCCTCGCCTATCAGTGATCCCTCTGATCATTGCGATTTGATCAGATCCCACATTTCTCACTGATCCCCTCTGTTCATTGGGATTTGATCCCTCTGTTTATTGGGATTTGCTTGGATCCCTCACCTCTCATTGATCCCCTCTGATCATTGGGATTTGATCCCTCTGTTTATTGGGATTTGATCGGATTCCTCACCTCTCACTGATCCCCTCTGTTCATTGGGATTTCATCGGATCCCACATCTCTCACTGATCAGCTCTATATTTGGGATTTTATTTTAGGCAGTCCATCTGTCAGACATGTTTGTTTTGGATGAATATTGGTCATTTCCATACTAGTAAAACGTAATTGAGTAAACTTTCGTGACAGGAAGGCGAAGGACCAAAGCGCCAGATTGACCGAATGTTTCAAATAATATTTTGCTTTTCCAAATGTTTGCTAAATCTGCCAGCAAAAGTGCACGTAAGGCAAAGTGATCGGGATTTGACTGAACGATATTGACTGAAGCAGCTCCTAAAGCTATGGCTGGCTGGAAAAGGCAGAACGAGCAGTCATTAAGGATGCGGCACTGCTTCCTAAGAAAGATTTTTTTAACATATCCACTCTTAAAAACATTCTTGCCTCTTGCTACTGCTCCAGTGAGAGCACGTTGCTTCTTCTCATCGAGCTTTTTTTTCTTGTTGAGAACTTGAAGATAGATCAAGTTTAGTTTTGCAGACAATAAACCCAAATTGAGAAAAAGAGTTAGCTAATCCGGATCTTTCTTTTTTCTCTTCACCCTTCTCCTGGGCTCCTCTTGACTTCATCTTCCTAATGGAACACCTGCTCTCTCCCTTTGAAGAGGCTGAGAGTCTTCAGTCAAAGTTAAGAATGCTAAATAAAATGTTGTCTTTTTCGTTCGGTTCGCTTTTGATAGTTAATTAAAAAATTAGGCTTATAAACTGAACTTTCGTTCAAAGATTTGCGAAGCTTGACTTTCTGTCCAAAAAGTTTTCTAATTTCGATTTTTTTATCTAGTGACAGCTAGTGTCAGTGACTGCTGACTGATAGTGTCAGTGACTGCTAGTGTCAGTGACTGCTGACTGCTAGTGTCAGTGACTGCTGACTGTTAGTGTCAGTGACTGCTGACTGCTAGTGTCAGTGACTCCTGACTGCTAGTGTCAGT
>CATNEM010000389.1:755000-802500 GCA_950096795.1 Macrostomum cliftonense | reverse complement strand
ACTTAGGGCATGTGATAAAAAAAACAATGTCAGAGAAAAAATCCCAGTTAACACAGCAACAAAAACAGGAATTCAAGTTTTTTAACAATTGTCAACAGAGAAAAATCGAATAAGAAAAATACTTTAGCTAAAAAAACAAAAGTACACAGGCACTAGAAGAAGACACACAAAAACAACAATGTAATCATGTTTTCGAGTTTACTTAAAAGCAATAGACAAACAGATTTTGAAGCAACAAAAATCTTCCTGGGTGGAATACGACACGTCAACGAATTGATACAAAATAGCAAGAAAACGCACGCAGACAAAAACAATGCAAGTTGCGGAATTCATCACATTTGTCTAACTCTATGATTAATAATCTGAAAAGAAGACATCAAGAAAGGAAGACACAATTTTTTTAGTTTGCGAACTTTTACACAAAATAAAAATCAATGCGTTTAATTAAGGAATGTTAATAAGGTAATAGAAACAAAGAACAAGTTTAATAATTTTATTTTAGGAATGACTCTGTTTAATTAAGAAACAAAGATTAATAACAAATACATTAATATACCGACTTAGAAGATAAATACTGAACAAATAAGAGGCTGTGTTTTATATTTTGCAGACACTGAGTTTGGCACCCAACCTTAGACACTGAGTGTGGCGCCCAACCATAGAGACACTGAGTGTGGCGCCCAAACCTTAGAGACACTGAGTGTGGCGCCCAAACCTTAGAGACACTGACTTTGGCGCCCAAACCTTAGAGACACTGAGTTTGGCACCCAACTATAGACACTGAGTTTTGCGCCTACCCATAGAGACACTGAGTTTGGCGCCCAACCATAGAGACACTGAGTTTGGCGCCCAACCATAGACACTGACTTTGGCGCCCAAACCTTAGAGACACTGAGTGTGGCGCCCAACTCTAGACACTGAGTTAGGCGCCCAACCATAGAGACACTGAGTTTGGCGCCCAACCATAGACACTGACTTTGGCGCCTACCCATAGAGACACTGAGTTTGGCGCCCAACCATAGACACTGAGTTTGGCGCCTACCCATAGAGACACTGAGTTTGGCGCCTACCCATAGAGACACTGAGTTTGGCGCCTACCCATAGAGACACTGAGTTTGGCGCCTACCCATAGAGACACTGAGTTTGGCACCCAACCATAGACACTGAGTTTGGCGCCACCCATAGAGACACTGAGTTTGGCGCCACCCATAGAGACACTGAGTTTGGCGCCTACCCATAGAGACACTGAGTTTGGCGCCCAACCATAGACACTGAGTTAGGATAAATTTACAACAAAGACTATACAAGTAGAGAAGACAAACAAAGACTTCTGTCCATCATCTAGTCGACAATGCTGCCTTCAAAAGCAACAAAGACTATCGCATTCGGTCACTAGGGTGACTCGCCGACAGCGGCGGCCGCAAGAGCGCCCAGACCACCAGCCGGCAACTCTAACAAAGCCAGCAGTCTTTGTCGAGTCTTTTTACTCAGATGCGACAGGCAGGCCAGTAGGCTGGCCTTCTGCCTAGCCGTGTACTCGCGCCGGTCTCTCAGCCAATCGTGCAGCTCGCTCTCCGGCAAATAGTACGCCTTAATGTACTGATCAACGTAGTCTTTGTGCGGCACAGGACGAAGACCCGATAGCCGTTCCGCCCCAACCAGATAGTGCTGAAAATCCAGTTGCATCAACGCCCGACCCTCATTAGAGCAGCGCTTAGCCGCGGAGAAGCCCTCAACCAGGCACTGGCTGGCAACTAGCAGTGCGTAATGCCACAGTCTGTTGGCCCAGTCTCTGGGCAGGCTGTTCGACAGCAGGGCCGCAGTTCGATCTAAACAGTCGCTAAACTTAGCCAGTTCGCATAGCAACAAATCAACGTAGGCGCTGTGCTCAGATAGAATCTCTTTAACGTCCCAGTTCACCTGCGGCCAAGTCATACCGGTTTGAACCGGTTCCAATTGCAGGCCCGTGGCGGCCACGGCGCAGGCGGCCGGCGCCCGAAGGTCGGCAACAGCTGACAGGGTGTGCGACACGAATGCGGCTAGGAATGGCCGTTTCTCGTGCGGCAGCTGCGACTCCAGATAGGGTACTAGCAGGGTTTCAATCTGCTGGGCTAAGTAGACAGCGGACTCCACTGAGACAATTCGAGCGGCTAGGTGGACGTGTCGCTGGCAGGGATTCTGAGGCCGGGCTGTCTGGTGGCGAGCCAGCTCGGGTCTGGCTGGCAACAGGAAGCGCTCCTGATCAAATGTTGACAGATTGAGAAAAATAACAAAACGATAGGGACAAATACTCATAAAAAGATATTGAGTAGAATTAAGAACACAGACTCAATCGACTCTTTAAAAAATTCATTAAACAAATATGCAAAGACTATGTACGAAAAACAGAAAGACTTTTCAGAATAAAATAAGAAGATATTGAATATCTAGAGTATTCACAAAACAAAATTAAACTATGAGGATAAAGACTCAAATGGAAATTAATAGCCTTCATGGAAACTACGAAAAATCATTAAAGCAAAAAATGAATAAGGTGTACAAAAACGGGATAAAGACTATAGATATAATAATCATATAAAAAGAAATAAAGACTTCGAAGGAACTAACCGTCTATTTTGTAGAACAAATAACAAAGACTCCCTATTCTTCGACGAAATATAATAAAACAAAGACTTAAAAGAATGTACAAAGACTCTGAAGGAAGTAAAACGGACAGAAGAAAATAACAAGAAGATATGAAGAACCGAAGAGCTTGTGGGATGAAATAAGATATTAAAATTAAGACCCACACATATAACAAAGACTCCGAAGGAAATACAAAGACTACAAAATCACTTACGGGCTGGGCAGCGGCGGACACAACGGCAGAAGAAGCCGCATTGGCAGCAGCCGCATGCTCGCCGTCCTCCTCGAGTCGGGCGTGCTGGATGAGCTGATCGCCAATGCGCAGCAGGCAGTTGCTCAGCTTTGGCGTCACGCAGCTCTTCGACAACTCAATCTGGTTGGTACGGGGGGATTTTTTTTAAGATGAGCATAACTTTCAACTTTGAACTAGCAACAAAATCTTTGAAATCCACGTTATTTAAACAAAAAAAATTTGTATGCATGAAAAATAGTAACAAATATAGATGGATAAAAAGCCAGAAAAACTGAGTTAGATAGCTCGCTAGCTAGCTAGCTAGCTAGATAGATAGATGGATAGATAGATAGATGGGTGGATGGATGGATAGATAGACAGACAGACAGACAGATAGATAGATAGATTGGTAGATAGATAGATAGATAGATAGATAGATAGACAGACAGACAGACAGATAGATAGATAGAGAGATAGATAGATATCATAGATAGATAGATAGATAGATAGATAGACAGACAGATAGATAGATTTATAGATAGATAGATAGATAGATAGATAGATAGATAGACAGATAGATAGATAGATAGATAGATAGATAGATAGATAGATGGATAGATAGATAGATGGGTGGATGGATGGATAGATAGACAGACAGACAGACAGATAGATAGATAGATTGATAGATAGATAGATAGATAGATAGATAGATAGATAGACAGACAGACAGATAGATAGATAGATTTATAGATAGATTTATAGATAGATAGATAGATAGATAGATAGATAGATAGATAGATAGACAGACAGATAGATAGATAGATAGATAGATAGATAGATAGACAGAAACCCCAGAACGAATCACGATACACAAGGCGCCATAAAAGAGCTCCCAAACAAGCGATGGAACACAAATGACAGGCGCACTCAGCACTGAATAAGAGCATCCGCTAGTTGCAGCTCCGCCACCTGACTACGGAAATTGCGGATCCCGACAGCGGCACATAATAAAGCAGATGGGATGGATGAACCTCCCCAACTAACCCGGCTGTCTGTCAGGGAAGAAATCGCACTAGGGATGCGGAGCTGCAGAGTCGCTATGGACCCGGCGATATTAAATAATATTCTCACATCAGCCTACCACGAAAAAAAAACAGATGACGGGCCGCCTAATAACCGACCTATACGTGTAAGAATGTTTGCACTAAATAAGCTTCACGGCTTCTACCCTGGCTGTTACAACTATTTTAGCCCGAGGGCAGACCACGAGATGGAAAGGCGAAGCCGCTGTCCAAAGTTGCCGGTCTGTTAATTAGCAAATCCCTGCCTACCTACTATGCAATCTACACTGGGCGTAGCTTTTATCATGAAACTACGCATAATGCAACTACTGATCCTCAGGTAGGAGGGTGTCACTGCATATTAGTCTCAATTTTATGGTTCAAAAAATTATTTAACGATACATATCGGCATTCGTAATTTAAATAAGGATTTGGAGCCAAATGGTTAGGCCGTCTGCCTTAAGACCGGATGGTCGTGGGTTCGAGTCCCAGCTGTATAGGTGAAAATTTTTGAAAATACTTTATACCAAATTGCTTAAGTCCACCCAGCTGAGATCGGTTACTAGTGTGAGCTGAAAAAATTACAGAAAGTTTCAACCCTACATATTAATTTATTACTTTAAAAAATCTTAAAATTGCTAGTCACCCGTTTATGATTAAAAAAAGCTATTTACGATACATATCGTCGTTATCTTTTTACCGATATGTAGCGAAATAGTTAATTCAAACCAAAAAATAGCATATAGAAACAGGCTACTCACATTGTCCCTAGCGAAGAACCAGTAGACAGTGTAGAGATAATACTCGGCTAGTTGAGTCATCCGCAGCGCCACATCGAAGGCTATCGGCTTCAATAGGTGGATCATCTGGGTGTAGCAGCCCAGCAGCCGCAGCACCTCCAGCAGGGTGTTGGTGACCAGCGGGCCCGCCGACGCTGGCCTGGTCTGTTTGTGCAACTGCGCGGTCACGGACTCGATTCCCGAGGATGATCGATTGCCATTGGCGACGCCGCCGGAGGACAGAATGACAGGCCGGCCGGTGTCCTCGTCGATGTGGTGGGCGCGGAGCAGACGGTCCTGGTCGTCTTCGTCTTCGGCGTCCTCGCCGCTGCTGCCGGCGTCCGTCGTGGACGATTTTCGTCGGGCTTGATCGCTGCCGTCGCCGCTGTTCGAGACGATGGCCTCCTGCCATGTGGATCGGGGATAATTGGCTGTGAAATTCTAATATCATCCAAACCATTAGCATGGTTTCTAGTCTGTCAAAATGGTCCTCAAATCTGTCAACATGGTCCCCAAATCTGTCAACATGGTCCCCAAATCTGTCAACATGGTCCTCAAATCTGTCAAAATGGTCCTCAAATCTGTCAACATGGTCCTCAAATCTGTCAAAATGGTCCTCAAATCTGTCAACATGGTCCTCAAATCTGCCAAAATAGTCCTCAAATCTGTCAACATGGTCCTCAAATCTGCCAAAATAGTCCTCAAATCTGCCAAAATAGTCCTCAAATCTGTCAACATGGTCCTCAAATCTGTCAACATGGTCCTCAAATCTGCCAACATGGTCCTCAAATCTGCCAAAATAGTCCCCAAATCTGTCAACATGGTTCTCAAATCTGCCAAAATAGTCCTCAAATCTGCCAAAATAGTCCTCAAATCTGTCAACATGGTCCTCAAATCTGTCAACATGGTCCTCAAATCTGCCAACATGGTCCTCAAATCTGCCAAAATAGTCCCCAAATCTGTCAACATGGTTCTCAAATCTGCCAAAATAGTCCTCAAATCTGCCAAAATAGTCCTCAAATCTGCCAAAATAGTCCTCAAATCTGTCAACATGGTCCTCAAATCTGTCAACATGGTCCTCAAATCTGCCAAAATAGTCCCCAAATCTGTCAACATGGTTCTCAAATCTGCCAAAATAGTCCTCAAATCTGCCAAAATAGTCCTCAAATCTGCCAAAATAGTCCTCAAATCTGTCAACATGGTCCTCAAATCTGTCAACATGGTCCTCAAATCTGCCAAAATAGTCCCCAAATCTGTCAACATGGTTCTCAAATCTGCCAAAATAGTCCTCAAATCTGCCAAAATAGTCCTCAAATCTGCCAAAATAGTCCTCAAATCTGTCAACATGGTCCTCAAATCTGTCAACATGGTCCTCAAATCTGCCAAAATAGTCCTCAAATCTGTCAACATGGTCCTCAAATCTGTCAACATGGTCCTCAAATCTGTCAACATGGTCCTCAAATCTGTCAACATGGTCCTCAAATCTGCCAAAATAGTCCCCAAATCTCTCAAGAAGTTTCTCAAATCTGTCAAAAAAGTCCTCAAATCTGTCAAAAGTCCTCAAATCTGTTAAAATGGTCCTCAAATCTGTAAAAATGGTCCTCAAATCTGTCAAAATAGTCCTCAAATCTGCCAAAATAGTCCTCAAATCTGCCAAAATAGTCCTCAAATCTGCCAAAATAGTCCTCAAATCTGTCAAAATGGTCCTCAAATCTGTCAAAATGGTCCTCAAATCTGTCAAAATAGTCCTCAAATCTGTCAAAATAGTCCTCAAATCTGTAAAAATGGTCCTCAAATCTGTCAAAATAGTCCTCAAATCTGTCAAAATGTTCCTCAAATCTGTAAAAATGGTCCTCAAATCTGTCAAAATGTTCCTCAAATCTGTCAAAATGGTCCTCAAATCTGTCAAAATAGTCCTCAAATCTGTCATTATGACTTCAAAATCTGGCAAAATGAACCCTAAATCAGTCTTTAGGGTCCTTAAAACAAGAGAAGAAATTCAGACGCACAAAATTCGCACATACAAACCCGCACAAACAACTCACAGGCGTAGCAAAGAAATCTTCAACGCAATCCTCTTCGGCAGTAAATTCAAAAGGATTTTCGTCCAATCTATCGAAGAAAGTCGTTGAGGACGAGCCCGAAGCTGCGTCGGACGACGCTGAGTCAACAGACCCGGCGCTATTCGAGGCCGAGGAATTCAACTGTCTGAGTCGGGCAGACTGAACTAAACGAGATTTAAATGGCCGAAATTCGTGCAAATCAGCCAGGGAGAAACTGGCCTTGACTGGAACCGGGTGCCATGCCTCGTTCTCCAGAAACATCCGCAAAGTGTCCATTCGGCCGCTGTGGTAGACCCGGAAGAAGGCCAGAATCTGTTTACGAATTGATTCCTGCAAAGTTTGCGAGGCGGCGCCGCAGAATTCTTGCCCGACGGAGACCAGCCTGTTGACCAGGTGTAGCATTCGAATAGCGTGCTCGAATTTCAGGTTTTGATGGAGGCTGGGGCCGCCAGCTGATTGCAAGTAGATTCGAATTTTACTCTGCACGTCTTGCCAAAGTTTGCATGGCGCTTGGGCCAGTTTCTGGGTCAGATAGCTGGCCTGCTGTTGCTGCTTTTGGTGTTGCTGTTGTTGCTGGTCTTTGTCAGAGGACAAAGAACTACCAGTGCCATTGCTAATGGCGTGATGGTATTGCAACACCTGGTAGAAGTTTTTCATGATCTCCCAAACCGCTTTGCATAGGTCCGATAGGCAGGGTAGGTAGAGTTCGGCCGGCAGTTGCTAGGGGAGATTGTTAAAAGGGGATAAATTGGTTTCCGATTGTTATGTAGAAAATTTGACCGATTCAAATTTTTAATATGCATTGAAAAGTGGGATTTTATATTTGGGATTTTAAGCCTTTAGCCTCCGACATTGAAAATCGTACATTTTGGAGATCTTGAACTTTGGGGATCAGAGATTGGGGATCTTAAAACCCTGAGGATCTTGAACCTTGGGGATCTTAAAACCCTGGGGATCTTGAACCATGGGGATCTTAAAACCCTGGGGATCTTGAACTATGGGGATCTTAAAACCCTGGGGATCTTGAACCATGGGGATCTTGAACCTTGGGGATCTTAAAATCCTGGGGATCAAAGATTCGGGATCTTGAACCTTGGGGATCAGAGATTGTGAATTTTTTTAACCTTGGGGATTCTAAATTGAGAATCTTAAACCTTGAGGATCAGAAACTGAGGATCTAAAATCTTGATCCGATATACAGGATCTTAAATCTTAGGGATTTGAGATGGCTTATTTATTAATTTTTGGACGATTAAGGATTTCAAAATAGGCATTGTTATAGTAAAGAACTGGCATTCCTGAACCTAGTAGCCAAAAACTCACCGAGCACAGCTGCTGATATTGCTGGCGTTGAAAATTCTCAGTAGCTGTAGAATTACTTAGTTGAGTGTAACCAAGCACAATTTGAAAGGCCGCATTGTGTAGAGTGCTGGTAAAGTGCATTTGCAATTGGTCGAATGCGGACTGCGATTTGCCAAGTAGACTGGAATGCAAGCAGTGTAAAAGTAGCTCTAGAACAATACTAGCCTACTCTACTGTAAGTAGAAGACAAGAATTTTTTATATTAAGCCTAATGCATTATAATAATCCGAAAAAAACCTAAGGCCCTAGATGCTTAAATTTTTCATTGATGATACCCAGCACAGGGATGCATAGAGAATAGGATTTAGGAATAGAAATTTTGAGTATTGGGAGCTTAAAAAACAGAATTAGATATCTACGATGTACGATCTAAAGAGCAAGGGAATAATACTTAGGAATGGGGATCAAGATAAAAAGGGATTTCATATTGGGAATTTACACTTAAGGGATAAAACATAGGGTTTTTCTAGAGGGGATTTCGCACATAATTATGCGAATTAATGTGGATTTAGACACGTGTGTTAAGGAATAGGGATTTAATATTTTGGGATCTATACAATGAGATAAGTTACGACACATGGGGATTCTCATCAAACCGAACAATCAAGACACCCGCCCACCTGTAGGCCTTCTGAATCCGGTGGTACAGGGTATAGTTGAATCCGCCTGCGGCCAGACGGCACATGGCCTGGTCCAGACTCTCCTCAGTCATCACGACGGTGTCCTGCAGCTTGACTGCCAGCTCCCTGACGCACACCAGCCCGCGATACATCGGCATAGCCGCAGCTTTCTGACACTCCTGGCACAATTGTATGGCGGCTGGAAAATTCTCTTCTTCTAGAAGATCTTTCAAACGTTTGTCGGCGTCGCATAGGGCGCGGGTCTGACTCAGCGTGGCCTGCAGCGACTGCAGCCGGTGCTGACGGCGTCGACAGTGGAGCACCTTCACCGACGAGTGCAGATTTGTGTGCAGCGCTGTGCGCAGGGACCTGACACGAAGATTAACAAAATGATTAAAAATTTAAGGCCAAGGAAATTGAAGAGTTACACTAACTAACAAAATGAAAAAGCTCACATTCTGGCAGCCTTAGAAATCTTGAACGCCTCCAATAGAGCTCGTTGTAGCTGCATAACCCGCTCCAACTCCTGAGCGTAGTCCGGGTGTTTCTGCAGCACCAATTCGGAGACCCGCTTTGCGACGGCTTTGTGCTGGCGTTTCAACTGTTCCACCTTTTGACGCATGCCTTCTACGTCGATTGTGGTTTCGGTGGATTGGAGAAAGTTCTAAAAGTGCGATTTCAATTTAGAGCGTGAGATTTTTTAATTCACCAATATAACAATATGCTTACTATACTACTGAATACTTGAGGTAAGTAGGGTACTGCGAATATTTATTCATAAATTTAAAGTAGCAACCCGCATGGCTTATCCACTGCTCACAACTAACAGCCCACAAGTTTTGAACTTTAATTTAGAGCCTTGTAATTTACATAACGCATATTTTAACATTCTTTAAAATAAATGATAGTAAAATATACGAGGTTGCAAAGCTATTGTGTCAAATTAAAATTTTGTTTCATTATGAATAAAAAAATGTTTTAACAAGAAATATACTTAGTCAAAAACATCCTTACCAAAATTTCTGTCCTACTAGCATCATCTTCTGCTGAAAAATAGACCTCATCAAGGCTGTCAATGAGCTCCCGGTCCAGAGCTGGGTCGTGGGTGAACATTCCTAGCTGGGAGTGCGCCTGCTGGAGAATAAGTCAGCAAAATCTTTAAATACTGTATACATTTTGTTTGAATAAAGACTATGAAAATAGCCAACCTGGTATCTCGCCACAGCGGGGTCACTCATGATAGTAGAGAGATTCACTGTTGCATTTGTTGGACTCTCGTTGTTGCCTTTTCGGCCCTAAAAATGCATAGGAATTAACTTCAAAATGCTAAAAAATAATTATTTCAAGAAAACAAAAATTAGGAGATGACAAAACTATAAAAACAGTTGTTTCGGGCACCTTGACACACAAAAAATCATTTTTACTTTTTTGTTATTATGAGCTACTAAGGATACTCCTAGGTTCTTAGATTTTTAATGCAAAATTGTTGCTATGGCTCGAAATTGAATGACAATAAAACTATTAATTAAACTGCCGATAGATCTGTGGCCATTTAGGAGATTTTTTACAAAAAATAGTATGTTAGTCAGCTTTTCATTAAAACTTTATAGCTAAAAGCATCTAAATATACTATAACATCAACCATTGACAACTGATCATTTTACTTCAAAATTGGTTATTCTTAGCTAACAAACTATACCCTAAGCATGCAAAAAACTACTTTATTGGCTAATTTGAATTTAATGAACACTTAGGTCTTAAGCTACAATTCAACTACTTCCATTCCAATATAAGAATTGCAGGAATTAAAAGATATAACACCAGAAGAGGAAAATTTTATTTTAAACTAAAATCAATAATCTAAAGATCATTTCTTTATTTTAACATATTAAATAATAAGACTAAACCTAATACCAGTAAAAAGCTTTAAATTAAAAAACAATAGGACCAATTTATGCTTACTGGAATAGAGACAAGCTCCTTTATTTTATCCATGATTGCAAAGAGACTATGGATTTCTGAAAAGTAAAAGTTTATTTTGCAATATTTAATTAAAGTGTAATATAGAAATTTTTCACACTACTTAAAAAATCATTACTAGTTAGGCTTAGAATTGATTCTTGAAGGGTTAAAATTAAAAGTAAAAAATTACTTATTTAGGCTTAATCTTCATTATCATCATATTGCTTACCTAGCAAGATTTTTAAATGTAGGGGGGACTTACTTTACACTACAAATGTTGGCTAAAAACATCAGATAGAGTGAGGTGGGGACTAGAGGAATGCATGTAAAATCTAAAATGCCTCATGCCAAGTTAATAACCTTGGCAACAAAGCTAAAAACATTGTTAACCCAAGGAATACTTGGTATAAAATTGATAATAACTGCCCATTTTAGTAACAGTCAATTTGGTAATAGCCACTTTAGTAAAAGCAATTTGGTGACACCTTTAAACAAAATAAAAAATAAGAACATGTGCAAAAAGTAGTAATAATATATTAGTAAATTTGTTAAACAATAGAACAGCCAAACAATAGAATGGCCAAATGACAAAACAGCCACAATGACAAAACAGCCATCTAATAGAATAGCCACAAAGACAAAATGGCCATATGACAAAATGGCCACAATAGAAAAGTTGCATCCTTGTTCATATTTTTGTTTGTCTATTGACCCACAAATTACAAGTGTAATCCCAATGACAGACTTGTGACAGTTACTTCACGTGCAGTACTTTTAGTAGATATATACTGCCCAACCTAAAAATTTCACCCATCCAGTGCAACTTAGTTTTAGCAAAATTTTGCAACTAACCTCCCCAATTGCAACCATTTTTGCAACTTACTTCGGGCGAAAGTTCGAAGGACCAAAAAAGGTCCTGCACACCACTTTTGCCTTAATCTTCTCCATTCTTCTCCTTTTTGCAACTTACCCCCTCAATTTTGCAATTTACCCCCTCTTTTTCTGCGACTTACCCCCTCCTTTTTGTGACTTACCTCCTCAATTTTCACTGATTTTGCAACTTACATTGCCGATTTTCCAATTTTTATCTATGATTTTGTGACTTACATCTGCAATTTTGTGACTTACCTTGGCTGGCGGCCATTTCACCTATCCAGTTTGGACAGGTCGGATGGGTGTTGGGCATGTATGAGTAGATAAGTATGCATTTTTATAAATTAGGCTAGCTAGCTCAGTTCCACTTTTTCATAGTTGCACAAATGTGCAGGTGGAGAAATAGTGCCAGTTATAGGCTATTTTGTCATGTGGCCATTTTGTTATTTGGTCATTCTGTTGTGTGGCCATTCTGTCATGTGGCCATTTGTTGTGTGGCCATTTTGTCATTGGGCCATTCTGTCATATAACCAATAAAAACTATAGTTAGCACTTCTAGAAATTAAAAAAAATGCTTAATTCTATTTGTTACATTCCTTTTAAATTGCAAATCCTCCAAATATATATTTCTGGATTTTAATTGGAAAATGGGGTTTAATTTTTTAGATTCTTAAAAGTTGCAAAGCTAATCCTATGACCTATTCCTAACTTTAATTAGGCATCTAATTAGGATACTAAATTTATAAATTCTATTCCCCCTCTGGATCTACAATATTAAATATGCCTAGGTTTAGCATATTCTTAAGAATTTAAACAAATCATATGACATTATACAAAATAAATAAATAATGTTTCCTTAAATATCAATTTAATATAGTCAATATGTATATTTACTAAAAAATTAACATAAAAATGTTGCTTATTAACTATTATTCACAACTTTTTACCAATTTGGCTATTTATTACCACATTGGCTGTTGCCGCAATGGATTGATTATGATTACACCTAGGCCTATTTAGAATGCCATTGGTGATGCCAACTAATAGTAATAGCCAAAGTTAGGTAAGGCAAAAAAACTAAAAGGAACGAGCTAGAGTACAAATTATAGCGTTAATAATATGTACAAATATTAGCATACTAAGCCTAAGGGTCACAGCAAGCCTAATAAGTAGATTTAGCCTAGGCCTAATCCATTTTAAGTGAATAGCAACAAAAAATGCGAAAAAAAACTCTTTACTTAAGTAAAGTTAAGTTAGGTATCTTACATAATGGCAGCTTTAATATATTATGCTCCAAAAATTACTCGAAAATTCAAGGCTTTTGCGACAAAATTTCAATATCGAACCACAAAACTATAAACTAGCAGCATGCTGTTAGCCTTCAGCTTGCTGTGGTCCTAGCTTGTGCCAAAAATTTTGCTAATTTCCTGTAAAAGTTAAAACTAAATTCGTCAAACACTTAAGCAAAAAAGTGACAATAAAACAATACATATTTTTCCTGCTTTTTAAACTTACTATTCTTATAAAGCTTTAAACAATAAAAAACTAATGCTACATTTATGCAAATATATTTTAGTGACATTTTTAAACACGTTTGTTTACATTTGTTTACTACTACAGTTTTAAGTTTTAAGTTGATCTTCAGTACGTTTTGGTAGCCTAAGTTTAATTAATGAATCAAATTTGTGCAATTTTTAATTCTACTCTTTATTTGATTATTTGAATTAAAAATTGTTTTCTCTACAACTACGGGCGTATGAAATTACTAATACCAATATTGGCAGTAAATATGTTTCATTCATGAATTTCATTTAATACTATGCACACAAATGCACATAGTTAAACTAATAATAGCACAGATTACTTTTTAACCCATGTTTCACTAGGCCTACTGACCTTTCCTTTCTTTAGACCTTTCCTAGGCCTAATTCTCAAAAATACAAAACTTACAATAAAATTCAAAAAACAAATGTTAAATTTCGGACATATATATGCAAGTATCAAACTAATAGAATAGTAATAGTAAGTGTATATGTTAATTTTTGTTTCAGATTGGTTTAGTTGGAGAGCAACAGAAAGTAATTTAGTGTTTATTGTGTATGTTGTGCAATTTTCATTGTGTCACATTGCAAGACATTGCTAGGGTGTTGTGCTACTAACCTTAGCCCTAACCCTAACCCATGTTATATTGCACTTTGGAGCCAACTTTGTCATCCATGTTGCATATCAGCAGGTTTTTGACATTTATTCCAATAGGGCCTAGGGGCAGAGCTAGGTTTATTTTTTTGCTAGGCACAGGATGCAAAATCACATCATGTTCTTAATTTTAGGATGTGATTTCAGGGTTTGGGATGCAATTTTTTAAAATTATTATTTAAAAGGTTTTTTATTGTAAATAATTAAAAAATCTGGATACAAAATTGCATCCTATATCAAATTTCAGGATGCAATTTTCAAAGTCAAGATGCTATAGCATCTTTATAGCACAAAAAATAAACCTAGGGGCAAAGTAAATTTTCCAAACTATGCATGCATTAACATATTAGTTTAGATAGCTTATTCATGTTACTAACATTCTTACCATATTTCTACATGCTTTGTGGTTTATCTAGCTATCCAAACTAGTCTCATATATATTGGCTTGTAGCTAGCATGCCAATTACTAGCCAGTAGATATATTATCCTTTTAATCAAAATGTAAGGAGAGAAATATTTATTATTCATATATATTTCTGCATTCTACTAAGGTAAATTTTTATTCCAGTTTCTTAAGTATATAACAGTGCTTTTTCTCTTCCCTTGATTCCTAAGATCTTTTGTTAGGAGTTTGCAATGGCAAGTAATATGCACTAATTCTGTCCAAAAGGCATTCCCATGGATTAGAGGGTCACTGCTTTTAGTCCCTAATTTCCTAAACTTCAAGGTCCTAACCTTAGTCTCTATACTCCATATATTGGTGGTTGGCCCAATAGTACTCTGGCTTTCTCCTGGCACTTTGGCCCAATAGCACTCAGGCTCATTGGCTCTATGGTCCTTTCTGGCTCTATGGCTATTGAACTGACCAAGTCCTTAACACAAGACCTCAAATAACAGTTTAAATGCACAAAATGCTTTTCTTGAAAGAGTTTGTCAAGTAAGCATGTCAATATGGTATATTTTTCTACTGCAAAATTGCATTCCTTACACTAATATTTTAATTTTTTACTAAATGATATATGATATATTGATATATTGTTTTACTAACTTATATAAAAATATTATTAAAACTTTATAGTGGGCATTGAAACAAACTATTTTATTTTTTCACATTTTTGGTAGGACTCATCATAAGTAAATTAAAATAACACATTCAATTTTAGAATAGGAATCTGCAATAAACTGAGTAACAATTAGCTTTAGCCTAAAGCAAATCTACGGTAGTATAAAATATTTAGATAAAAGAACCTAAAAATTCATAAAGAGATATATACTAGGGCACTATTGTACTTTTTGGTCTAGACACTTTTCAATGCTATGGTATATTTTTTGTTTGTTTCTAAGAATATTTAGGCCTAATCAAAGTATCAGAAAAATTTATATAATTTTTAGCAAATTTATAGTGTAGCTTTTTTATGTAAAATAAAAATCACTAGATAAACCAAAGGACTATGAATTCTTAATTCAAAATTTTTATGGTAGGCAGTAAATATAAACTAAAAGTATAGAATATTATTTTTTATTACAACTTAGCCTTGAAAATTTTTAGTCTCAGTGCAGCAGTTAGGACAAAACTTGTTTTGATTGTTAGATACAAGCCTTATTAAATAGGAAAATTCTAATGTATAGTTATGTGAAAAATTAAACTTAACAATTCCATGCAAAATGCAAATGTACCAAAATCATGGGAAACCATTTCAGAACTATTGAATCAGCCATCTAAACATGCCTGACATCAAACTGCAATCTAGTGACAATGAAATATTCGAGGTTGACATTGAAATAGCCAAACAGTCGGGTACTATCAAGACTATGCTGGAGGATTTGTCTGTCTCTGATGAAGGCGACGAAGAAGTCCCACTGCCAAATGTTAACGCGGCAATTCTCAAAAAAGTCATCGCTTGGTGCACTTATCACAAGGATGATCCGCCGCCTGTGGAAGAGGACGAATACAAAGAGCGACGCACCGACGATATCCCTACTTGGGATCAGGAATTTCTTAAGGTCATTAATTGCAGCTTGGTTGTGTTAAATTTTCCCCATTTTTTTCACTAAGGATCATAAAGTGTTGTGATTTTAATTAACTATTTAGATGCTCTACCAAAATCAAAGTTTAGTATTTTCAAGTTTTGCATAGCTCCATTCCTGATGGACGAATATCCCTGCTTATTAGTTATTAGTCTGACTGATAATTAATTGAGCTGTCTAACTGGTTTTTAAGTATTCGAAGTAACTTAAGAAGGTTTTTATGTAGCCTAAATTTGAATTTGATTGAAGTGACAAATTATTGGATATATACGCTCGTACAATGGAGCCTTAAGTTTCTACAGTACCTAATTAGTGTGTTGTACAGTGCCTAATTACAGGGTTGTGCATTAGCTAATTACAGGGATGTACAGTAGCTAATTACAGGGCTGTACAGTAGCTAATTACAGGGCTGTACTGTAGCTAATTACAGGGTTGTTCAGTAGCTAATTCGGGTTTTGCAGTAGCTAATTAGGGTTGGGTTGTGCAGTACCTAATTACAGGGTTGTGCAGTACCTAATTACAGGGTTGTTCAGTAGCTAATTAGGGTTGGGTTGTGCAGTACCTAATTACAGGGATGTACAGTAGCTAATTACAGGGTTGTACAGTAGCTAATTACAGGGTTGTTCAGTAGCTAATTCGGGTTTTGCAGTAGCTAATTAGGTTTGGGTTGTGCGGTACCTAATTACAGGGTTGTACAGTAGCAAATTAAAGAGATGTACAGTAGGTACTTACAGGGTTGTACAGTAGCTAATTACAGGGCTGTACAGTATCTAATTATAGGGTTGTACAGTACCTAATTACAGTGGTGTACAGTAGCTAATTAGGGTTGTACAGTAGCTAATTAGGGTTGTGCATTAGCTAATTAGAAGGTTTTACTTAGTTTAATTATATGGATACATACCTTATTTCATAGATAAGGTATCACCCGATAACACAATAAATGCGCATTTATTAAAACAAATCGCCAAAATCCAGGTGGATCAAGGCACCCTGTTTGAGATCATTCTGGCCGCCAACTACCTGGACATCAAAGGCCTCCTAGACGTGTCGTGCAAAACTGTGGCCAACATGATCAAAGGCAAGAGTCCAGAGGAGATTCGTAAAACTTTCAACATCAAGTGCGATTTCTCGCCCGAGGAGCTGGAGCGCGTTCGTCGGGAGAACGAATGGTGCGAGGAGAAATGAGTCAAGGATCAATGAGGCTTTGATTGTTTAGAGAGGACACACAATTTTTTTTGATTCGAAGGCAGTTTTGTTGGTGCAACGTGATGATTTGATGATTAAGTTGGCTCCTCGGTAGATAATTTACTCGCATATATTTATTGATTTGTTCAACACAGTCGACCAGTTAGGAAAAGTAGTATGGCAAGCGTTTTTGAAGCCTATATATATATATAAATTTATAGTAAGCTGCAGTTTTTCTTAATTATTGTGTATTGTTTAGCCGCTTGACGCTTGGACGTAGTTTGATATAGAATTTCGGCTTTGATCCTTCTTTTCACACCTTGTCGCTCTGTGTCTATGTCTCTCTCTCATAATCAATACATATTCAGTAGCATGATTATAAGAATATATTCTTTCTATATTCTGTGAGTTGAAACATCCTTGTTATCTGGTTTTTAAAAAAATATGTATATTAATACACCCTAAAGTTACCCACGTTATGTGAAAGAAAAGTCTTTGTTTTCTTTATTTTATTAACTCTATTATCAAAAGTTAATTTTTTTCAATTCATCATTTCTTGTAATAAGTTTTAACAAAAAAATTACTTCATACTACTTGGTAACCGTCGTACTCTTTAGTAGTGTGATGTGACCATTTTCTCAATTAAAATTAATTTTATAGTCACCGTTTGAGTTAAGATTTTTAAGTAAATAAATAAACATAAAAATTGCTGTTAATTTGTACAAGTGTAACCTCCCCACAAGGCTTTTCCCTTTTTAAATATAATAGGTATGGTTAAATAGTTAAACAGGTGCAAGAGTTTTCGTTATTTGTTTCTTTAAAATGCTACGCTTTCTACATACTATGAGTAAATTCAAAATTTTTGGAGCTGTTTATGTACAATACTGTGACTCTCTATGCAACGGATGACTATATCTATTGGCCGGTATTGGTAGGTTACTCAGGTTAAATCTGCAGAGCTGTAGCTCCTGTAGGCACGTTAACGCTTGAAGCGTTGAATATATCCAACAACAAGCGACGAAACGATTTACTATCGATTGCCACATGCACTAAATAGCTAAACGATATGCAGGCATAGACACACACACACGGTGCGCAACGGAGTTCCAGTATACGCTCGTACGCTCGTAGCAGTCACGCACTCACAGAGGGTGTACAAGCGGCGGTTCCAGGAATGCCATGCCATGGGGACTTTCTCAAAATTTCGTGAATTGCACAACTGGCCCATAGCCCAAGCAATTCGTGCACAAGGCCCCAAATTAATTTGATCCTGCAAAAGAAACCGCGATAGGGAAAATAGCCAACCTACAACGCTGGATCGAACCTGGACCATGCAGTGGCACACAACCAATGAAATGGATTGGAAACTACAATCTCGCAGTTCAGGGGTCGGTAAACTTTTCTGTAGCTGATGCGGGCCATGCAGATAATTTGAGTCGTTGACAGTTTGAACTGCCTGACCGGGACAGAAGTGAGATTCTTGCATTTACTGAAACACACGGGTAAAAGGATAACGGACAATTTCAAACTGTAAAAGCATCGCAGACATGTAGCTACGAGTAGCATGTGTCCCCATTGACCTATTGACCCTGTTCATATTTAATTCGCATTTTTATTCTAATTTTTAGAATTAAAATTAAAATCACACAAAATAAAATAACTAAAATAGCCAGTCATTGAAACAAAATATATGCTCAATAAATAATTAATAATAATAATAAATTTAGACACCCGACCTTTTGATCAGATGTACAGCCCAAGGCACAGCCGCAGCTAGTTGTGCGGCGCATCCGAGGACTGTGTACAGCTTTCAGCCTTATGGGCTGGAGGGGCCGCAACACCCACTCTAAATTTACCCAGCTCAAACTGGTACCCGATCTCAGCTGGGTGGACTGAAGCAATGCGGGATTAAGTGCCTTGCTCAAGGGCACAAATTGTCTCCAAGGGCCGGGACTCGAACCCACGACCTTCCGATCATGAGGCAGGCGCCCTAGCCACTAGGCTACAACTCCTTATATGCTCAAAATTTAACACTGTAGTCTTTCATACTGAATCAAATAATAAAAAACGCAATTTTTATTTTTGTTGTAATGTATTAATTTTGTATAGCGTTTTTACATGTACCATCAAAAGAATCCATTTTCCTTGAGTTAGTGGAATTCAGTATTGTAGTAACAAATCACAAATACTATGGCCTTAAAAAACCTTAAATACCTTATCTAAAAAAATGTTTGCAGTATTTTTGAGTTACTGGTACTACCCGTTGGCAATTGGAGCCAAATTAGTAACGATCACTTGAAAAAATAGTCTTCACAAGCCTGTTTGATTACCAATCAGGCACTCGAAAGTCTTCATCGAGTAGAGAAAGGTGAGCTGGATGATCGGAGATGTCTGCTCATAGAGATAATAGTAAATTCCTCCGGAGTACACATTCGGGTAGTCCCTGTACGCGGCGTTCGGGTCCATGAGAGAGCAGTGCCCGAACCACCAGCCGGCAGATCTCTCCTGCGCGCAGCTTCCAGTACTCAACATATCGTTGTCAGAATCTGGCGTGCTGAACTGCTTGTCGTTCTGTGAAAGGTTGACCCCAGTCAGCTGACCGACACTCGACCTGCTCGCGTCCAACGGTCCCATCGAGGCTCTGTACTTGTCAGCAGCTGCGCCAACCGAGAACAGAGCGTTCTCAGCCCAGTACCACGTGCCGTTCCAGTCGCTGAACTCCCATCGAACTCTCCACACTCCGGTCACAGTGAGCTGATGGAGCCGCTCCAGTCCCATCCAGTAGTTCAGACTCTCGCCCTGACCGAACCCGCTCGCATACTCGGCCCAGTTCCGGTTGAAGCTGACGGAGCCGTCAACTCTGCGTTGGAACGTCGTCCAGCAGCTCACGGGCTCGCGCATCTGCAGGGGGCAACGCGAGTTTTCTCTGCCTTGCCATGTATTGCATCCCCAGCTATCTGACAGCAAGGCTCAGGTTGGCGCACTCACCCACAGCAACGGCTGGCTGGAGTTGCTGGCGTGTCGGCACTTCCTGCAGCCGCCGGCTCCCCGACTGCAGGCCAGCAGCGAGCAGGAGCCCGAGGCCACGTCGAAGCGCACCGCGTCCGCGTTCTCAGCCACCGTCATGCAGTGAATGTCGGTCAAGGCCGTCTTCACAGCCAGCACTCGGTACTCGGCGATGTCGTCTCGCTGCTGCTTCCAGTTCGCATTCGCAGCAGCAGCGGCAGCAGCACAGAGCAGAGTGGCAGTCAGTAAACTAAGCAACAGCAGAAATGCCATCATGATGCCAAACAGGTACTTATGAGTTAAAACAGTAAATTCCAGTCCAGTCAAGCTAACGAGCCAGTCTTGTTATAAAATAGCTGCTTTTGTTGCTGCTCTGTTTGCCTAGCAACCGGAAACTCAATCCCATAACTTGAGGATTAGGCTTAATTGGATAATGTATATTTCCTGTACGAAGTAGCTCGTAAAGGCCCATCGTGTAATTCATATCCAATTAATTTTTAAATCGTTTCTACCGGTTGCTTGCCTGCTGGTTTTCAGTCCGGGCATCAAAATTTGAAAATGCTCACATTTGAGTACTACACAGTAACTTGAGGGGTAAGGGGTAGAGCTGCTGCAGCATCCAGCCGATTGCTGCTCTCTTCTTCAAGCGTTTAAGCTTCAGCTTAACGTTTCTGTCATTAAAAAAATTTTTAAATTTATGGTGAGTTGTAATGAATTTTAATCGTAAAAAAGTAACCGCCCTAACAGCGAATAATTTATTTTTTGCAATTAGTCAAATATTTTAACGTGGAAGTAGATTTTTTTAGTGTTAGTTTATTATTATTAGTGTACATTTTTTCGAGCTAGGAAAATGATCCATACACTGCACGATCTAAGCAATCGTTGCTACTTTGCTGGATGGACGACTTTGACTTCAGCGTACCAACGGTATCCACCTAGAAGTACGACAACACCGAGAGACAGACACGCAGATACGAGTATGAGAAAGATAGAGAATTGACAGCCCAGATATGAGACTGACAACCCCGCCGCCACCAGCTTGTACGGACCGTATCACCAATCGGCCCTGTCGATATCAAGCTCCCGACTAATAGAGGATTATTTCCACCTACAATTAGCGTCTTTTAGCTGTCTACCCGTGTCATATCCGTCTAGAGGGACTCTGCAGGGTCGGATTAACGTACAATGGAATTACTAGGGGAGGATTATCTAGCTTTAAGCCTCAATGTGTCCACGAACGAATTCCTCAGCGATGAAATGAATAGCCCGAACTTCCAGAGACGCGCACTTATTCTATTACATCTCTGCGCTAATCCATAGCACTTCCGAATACAGGTATCTGTATGGTTATGTATGAGTCTACCATAACCGAAGCAAAACTCTTTAACTGCTCATATGAGATAAAGAAATGATAATGAAAATCGCAAATGAATTTCTCTTGCAGCCTTAATCGCAAATCCGAATTGGATTCGAACCACTCAGCTGCTGTGATATAAATAGACTGGTCTCAATAATTCAGCATGAAGCAAAGGATAAGTTATTTCGCCTAACGTTTAGTCCAATTAGCCTGAGAATCACTGTCTGTTCAGGCCTGTCTGTCCAGGTCCAACGGGTGCGAGGAGAAATAATCAAGGATCAAGGGGAAAGTTTTGGAGTCAAAAAGTACTCTTATGTCTCTATTCATTTTAATGTTAAATATAAAATTCGCTTCATACTACTTGGTAACATTCGTTCTCCTAAGTAGCACGATGTGACAAATTTTGTGATTGCTATATGATGGACTACTAGCCATTTAATTAAGAATTAAGAACAAAAAGGGTGATCGATTCAATGGTAATCGTTTTAGTTAAGATTTTTAAGTTGAAAAATAAACTAACTCTATTTTACCATAAACCTTTCTAAGGCTTTTCTAATTCTTAAATAAGTATCAGTCAGTTGCAAACAGGTGCAATGCTTGTAAGTTATTGATTTATTTGTAATAAGTAAAACAAAAAGTTAACAATTAAAAATGGACATTATCTAAACTTTTAAAGGGGATATTTTCTCAAAAAAGTTTAGCAAGACTCGGGTTTACCCTTGATAGATGAGTAATAAGTTGTACATGTACTTTAATACATTAAAGTACATTAATACATTAAAGTACATTAATACTTTAAAGTACGTTAATACATTAAAGTACATTATTATACGCATTTAAATTTCAATAAACGTTTCATTTTTTATGCTGCATGGCCTTTAGGATTGTATTTGTTTGAATCGCGAAAGCCGGAAATCTGCATTCCAGCCCGGAAGTCAAGAAATTTCCGGTCAAAAACGTGTTTTCCGTAAAGCTCTCATGATTTAAACAAATGCAATCCTAGAAGCCATGCATTATCCTTTACATACATTATGAAATCTATGTCTCTAATTGGTACGCTCCTGCGTTAAATCCCTCAGCATACGTATGTTAGTATAACGGTAAAACTTTTACTGAGTTACTGCAATCACACGTTGACGAATTGACACAATTCGAAATGAAGGTCTTTAAAACAGCGTTCGTAACAAGTATCCTACTTAGTTATCCTAATTAGTTACCAATCAGGCACTCGAAAGTCTTCATAGAGTAGGAATGGGTGAGAAATGGTGCCGGCAGCTCATACAGATAATAGTAAAGTCCTCCGGAGTACACATTCGGGTAGACCCTGTACACGGCATTCGGGTCTATCATGGCGCAGTGTGAGTACCACCAGCCGGCAGATCTCTGCTGCGCGCAGCTTCCAGTACTCCACACATCGTTGTCAGAATCTGGCGTGCTGAACTGCCTGTTGTTCGGCGACCAGTCCGGATTCGTCAGCTGACCGACACTCGACCTGCTCGCGTCCAGCGGTCCCATCGAGGCTCTGTACTTGTCAGCAGCTGCGCCAACCGAGAATGGAGTGTTCTCAGCCCAGTACCACGTGCCGTTCCAGTCGCTGAACTCCCATCGAACTCTCCACACTCCGGTCACAGTGAGCTGATGGAGCCGCTCCAGTCCCATCCAGTAGTTCAGACTCTCGCCCTGACCGAACCCGCTCGCATACTCGGCCCAGTTCCGGTTGAAGCTGACGGAGCCGTCAACTCTGCGTTGGAACGTCGTCCAGCAGCTCACGGGCTCGCGCATCTGCAGGGGGCAACGCGAGTTTTCTCTGCCTTGCCATGTATTGCATCCCCAGCTATCTGACAGCAAGGCTCAGGTTGGCGCACTCACCCACAGCAACGGCTGGCTGGAGTTGCTGGCGTGTCGGCACTTCCTGCAGCCGCCGGCTCCCCGACTGCAGGCCAGCAGCGAGCAGGAGCCCGAGGCCACGTCGAAGCGCACCGCGTCCGCGTTCTCAGCCACCGTCATGCAGTGAATGTCGGTCAAGGCCGTCTTCACAGCCAGCACTCGGTACTCGGCGATGTCGTCTCGCTGCTGCTTCCAGTTCGCATTCGCAGCAGCAGCGGCAGCAGCACAGAGCAGAGTGGCAGTCAGTAAGATTTGCATTGACAGAGACTCCATGCCATGCAACGGGGCTTGTTGTCAGTGTTGTAGAAAAAACAATTCTTGTCTCTGAGAGTGCAGTGGAAGCTCACCCGCCATTATTGCTGTAAAATTGCTGCTTATGTTATTGCTGCTTTTAGTTTCCCTAGCAACTGAGTCTCCCTATGCTCCAGGAGAAGTTTTTTCAGTGTACTAAGTGAATGCTTTCTTCCCTAATCTGTACACTGAAGTTTATTAAACTTAATTTAGAAATTTGGTTGCGACTTTCTTGCCCGCGAGTTTTCATCCACGCCGAAAATGAGGTTTTAAATTATTCAATATGGGAGGGGCTTTGGCAAAGGCAAAGTTTTTCAACTAGAGCGGCTTCATGTGTGTGGGCTATCAGGCAGTGCCGTACGGAAGGGTTGAGAGTGAGGCCTTAGTGGTGTGACTGGATTGGTTCGGGCATTTTGCAAGGTCGGCAGACTAACAACAGCCAAACAGACAGACAGACAGACAGACAGACAGACAGACAGACAGACAGACAGACAGACAGACAGACAGACAGACAGACAGACAGACAGAGACATAGACGGACAGACAGACAGACAGACAGACAGACAGACAGACAGACAGACACATAGACGGACAGACAGACAGACAGACAGACAGACAGACAGACAGACAGACAGACAGACAGACAGACAGACAGACAGACAGACAGAGAGACAGACAGACAGACAGACAGACAGACAGACAGACAGACACACAGACAGACAGACGGACAGACAGACGGACAGACACACAGACAGACAGATAGACAGACACACAGACAGACAGACAGACAGAAAGACAGACAGGCAGACAGACATTAGCAGAAATTATGTTCATTGTCAACAAACTTTGTCTTACCTAGAAGACTTTTTATAATGTCTATAAGCTAATTCTCTATACGCCGCCAAATGCGTGCATATCTAGCGAAGATCAGAAACTCACTTGGCTCAGCAACCAGCATAATAAGGCCCGATGATTTCAGCAATCACATTACATTTTTTAAGGAATTCAAACCTTTAAAGTTGATAGAAATTCGAAGTTTAAGCGGATATAGATGTTTGCTGTTAACCATCTTTTAATAGCGCGTGAATAAAAGACATCTTCCTTACTATAAAGGAATAGAAGCATTTATAGTCAACCGACAGTGCTTATAGGGGATAGAAATGTCATTTAAAACTTAATATTGATTTGCATTATTACTGAATGATAAATTAAACATCGGATATATGGGCCATACGAGCGTATTTTACTTATATTTATCGCGTTAGTTGATAGAAAATTTACCGAAATACATTGCTTATTGCTGCAGTGTAATACAGAAAAAAGAAGTGCATATATAAATATTAAATTACTGAAAAATTCTACATGAAAATAAGTTATGTTCAATATTGCTTAATATAACAGGTTATATTAATAAATATAACATTAAAACGATAGTTTTCAAGCTTTAAAAAGAGCACTTAACGAGTTTTTTTGCATTTTACTAAGGTATTAAAGAGAACGGGATGTACTGTACGAGCGTATAGGGACTTGTACAGATAAGGAAAAACAGGCGTGGATGATAAGTGTCCCTCCGATTGGGAGAACTCTCTAGATGCACTAAACTATGCAACAATAAGGGTGGTGTTATCATCCTCAACCGCTCCGAGTACCCTCAGTACCCTCAACACGATCCCCAGAATCAAGGGGAAAACTAAACACCAAAGGAATTCTCATCCATATCAAAGGCAAACTGTACAGTCACCTCCAGTCAGCGCCAAACAACTGAAAAGAAGAACACCCACTGGGGGCCATTTGAGTCGAACAATTTGGTGCGCCAGCATTAATGTTTACGTCACAACTCCGTTGGCCAACCTTGGACCAAACAAAGTACAGGCATCTCTTCCGATCTAACTATGGCTAATCTTAGCGTCGGTGGTTGCTGAAGGTTGGTGCACCGATAGGGGCCACATCCAAATCAGCTTTCCACTTGCTTGAGAGAGATGAGCAGGTCATACAGGCCTAGAAAACAGCGTGAACAACGACATCAGGCACTTTGCCTGGACATCCTTGAGACGCCCATCGCTAATTTATTTCCTGCGGGAACCCAGCTTCTAATCGTGTCCCGTCCTCGACGCCTGAATTCAGCGTGGCGCAACAGAAACTTCAAGGAATCACGTGTCTATCCGCTACTTGCGGGCACTGACAATAACAATGCTGACATTTTCTGCTAGCGCTAAGCTGTCATCACTTAGAGTCCGCAGTTGCGACGGTAAAAATCGATCGCCGCAGCCAGAAAACTTCACAGACTCTCTTCTCCATCCATTACAATGCTTGTAAGGTTGGCCCATTCGCCAACTCAAGTTAGGTAAATTTGGCAACCAAAGGGCGGAATTCACAAGGAAGAAAACGGCTGGAGCGGCGTCCGGACGACTGTTTGATTCTGGTCTGTTCGCCCTGATCGACCGCACCTGGAAATCGTCATTCAGATTGTTAACTTCGGCTTCTGCCACGCTCTCAACTCGCGGGATTCTGTCAAGAAAATTGTACGGCTTAGATCGTACGCGGGCTTTTTTAAGTATTATCGCCGGTATGGCCTTCCAGAGCGCCTCAAAGATCATCTTGGCGTCTGACACGCATCCCTACATGTGATCCTCGTTGCTCTTCAGGGCGGTCCGACCGTCTCTGGTGCTAGTTGTTCAGACGCCCTAAATCGACTGGACCGCCAATGCACTTACTCTAGGTCCCATCTTGCCCACTGCAACTTCCCGGAACGAACCAAGCTTGCACAAGCCAAGCGAGACTGACATGACGCAGCGGCAGAAAAAATCCTGCTGCAGCGAAAGCTATCGAAATGGACCTCACGGTGCTCAGACGGCGTTAGAAACCGCTCCCCTAGGACCGCGATCGTGGCTCTCAACCAGCGTTTGGATGGTAGCATGATTCTGGGTATAATTTTCTGCCGTCGCGGTTTCACCTTCAGGAAGCTTTTCTACATCGTGAGAAACATCCCAAATCATTCCCGGGATCCATTTATCTTTTTTTCTATTATATCTGTCGTTCCGAAAATCTGTCCATTGTGCCATCAATGAGTTCCAAAAGAACAACTTTTTCATGTTAAATTAGGCCGGCTTCAGTCTCAAATGTAATACGGTTTTGATCAAAACTGAAACAATCTTAACAATATATAAATTAAGTCTTGAAAGTCAATTTATCTATTCATTCATCGGTATGAATAAGGCACTCGAAAGTCTTCATAGAGTAACCTACTATGAGATTATGAAGATAGTAATAGAGACCTTGAGAGTACACATTCGGGTAGTCCCTGTACACACCGTTAGGGTCCATCATGGCGCAGTGCCCGAACCACCTGCCGGCAGATCTTGACAACGCGCAGCTTCCAGTACTCCAAATGTCGTTGTCAGAATCTGGCGTGCTGAACTGCTTGTCGTTCTGTGAAAGGTTGACCCCAGTCAGCTGACCGACACTCGACCTGTTCGCGTCCAGCGGTCCCATCGAGGCTCTGTACTTGTCAGCAGCTGCGCCAACCGAGAATGGAGTGTTCTCAGCCCAGTACCACGTGCCGTTCCAGTCGCTGAACTCCCATCGAACTCTCCACACTCCGGTCGCAGTGAGCTGATGGAGCCGCTCCAGTCCCATCCAGTAGTTCGCACTCTCGCCCTGACCGAACCCGCTCGCATACTCGGCCCAGTTCCGGTTGAAGCTGACGGAGCCGTCGACTCTGCGTTGGAACGTCGTCCAGCAGCTCACGGGCTCGCGCATCTGCAGGGGGCAACGCGAGTTTTCTCTGCCTTGCCATGTATTGCATCCCCAGTTATCTGACAGCAAGGCTCAGGTTGGTGCACTCACCCACAGCAACGGCTGGCTGGAGTTGCTGGCGTGTCGGCACTTCCTGCAGCCGCCGGCTCCCCGACTGCAGGCCAGAAGCGAGCAGGAGCCCGAGGCCACGTCGAAGCGCACCGCGTCCGCGTTCTCAGCCACCGTCATGCAGTGAATGTCGGTCAAGGTCGTCTTCACAACCAGCACTCGGTACTCGGCGATGTCGTCTCGCTGCTGCTTCCAGCTCGCATTCGCAGCAGCAGCGGCAGCAGCACAGAGCAGAGTGGCTGACAGTAAGATTTTCAACAGTCTACATGGCCTTGAGTACTGGTTGTTGTCAGCTTTAGTTAAAAATTCTTGTCTCGCAGTTTGCAACTCCCAGCAAAGCAATAAAATAGCTGGTGTCTTTACAGCTGTGTATCCCTAGCAACAGAGAATTTTTGCTGCTTTAACTAAGGGGAGGCTGCTACAGTGTAGCGTACACAGTGAATTCTTCTTCCCCTGAGCAAGCGCGTTAAAACGACTTAATCATTTGAGAGTTTTCGTTTGCTTGCCTTTGAGTTGCCATTCCGGCCAAAATTTGATGTCTTGAATTATTGACTACTCTGTAGCTGCTTCTTTGGGAAATTGCAAGTTTTTCAGCTTGAGTGACTTCGCATGTCTTCTCACTGCTAGGCGGTCCTCTATGGAAAGGGGTAAGGAGTAAAGTTGAAGTGATGTGACTGGTTGTCAGTCACATTTGCAGACAGGCAGGTAGCGGGCAGGTACGCTGGTTTTATTAGCTCATTAAAAAATGCTTAAAATGCCTAAGCCGAGAATTTTCATGTACTTTGCTTGTATACGCTCTATGAGGAGAGAAAAATTATGTTGTATCCCAAGAAAAATAACACAAATACATATTCGATTGTACTTTCTTTGTTATACTTTGAAATCCAATCTGAACACCTGTTGCTGCGAAACAAACCAAATTTTTATACGAGTAAGTGTTCGATAGAAGGTTGATGACAACACAGAGCTGACACCCCCGCAACCAAGTTATTGTGGACTGGATCACCAAACAGCCCTTTCGAAACAAAGTTTCCGACTATTTGAGGGTTGATTTCAACCTGCAAATCGTGAAGTTGCAGCTAAAAAAGGGCCACTGCAGGGTCTTAGAGAGGACCTTTGAAGGGGCCTTTAGTTGGAAATGTTTAAAACTATGCCCAGACACAATGGTATCACATGGCACCCCCAGAGAGATCATCAGGATGGTGTTAGGGCTGGTGAAACTTCATCACTCTAAATCGAGTGCACAATTACTCGTATTTCCAACATTGGCATAGTGTAGAGCAGCTGAATCTCGTATGATTTGGTCAATATTTCAGATTCAAACAAACAAAATACCAACTAAGGCATCGCACATGTTTAAAAGCTCTTGCCCCAGTCATACCCTCTTATTTTTCACGCCACAAATTAATAAATGCATCACCAATAATGTATTCATGACACTTTATAGGCTTATTGATGAGCATTTTGACAATACGCCTTTAGTTAGTGTACAAAAAATGTTTTTATCAAGAAAGAAAACTTATTATTTGGATTCGGAAGGCTTGAAAAGGACGCCAAATCGTCGATTGGATTTTATTTAGCCCTTCTTTTACATGTACTGTAATGCCCAAATTCCTAAATTCCGATTATTATCAGTTAATCAATCAGTTAATAAATCAATCATTTGTTAGCTTGAGCAGCGGATGAAGCAGCCTGTTTAGGAGCTGCGGGCACAATGCACACAGGCAGGTTGCTGTGCCTCAGCACGTAGTCCGACACCGAGCCTAGGAATGCGCGTCTGACATCGCTGAGTCCTCGGGTTGCCATGACAACAAACGAGCAATTGGTGCGCCCGGCGATTTCTACTAGAGCTTCGCCGGGTCGTTTGTGGCTCTCGGCGATGAAGTCAAGCTTGCGTGGTTAGAAATAAAAGGCCGACATTTTAGATGAAAAAAACGAATGCAATTTTTAATCAAGATATCAAAATAAGAAGATTTTTTACCAAAAAACAGTTTTCTAACGACAAGAAATATCAGCGATTATTAATGCATAAAGTCCGAGCTGACTGACACCCAGCAGTGCCACATATAACTAATATACCATGGTAAGGGGAACTTTTGCTTTTTGGCGCCCCCTAGCCAGCAGCTTTTGGCGCCCCCTAGCCAGCAGCTTTTGGCGCCCCCTAGCCAGCAGCTTTTGGCACCCCCTAGCCAGTAGCTTTTGGCACCCCCTAGCCAGTAGCTTTTGGCACCCCCAATCCAGCAGCTTTTGGCGCCCCCTAGCCAGCAGCTTTTGGCGCCCCCTAGCCAGCAGCTTTTGGCGCCCCCTAGCCAGCAGCTTTTGGCGCCCCCTAGCCAGCAGCTTTTGGCACCCCCTAGCCAGTAGCTTTTGGCACCCCCTAGCCAGTAGCTTTTGGCACCCCCTAGCCAGTAGCTTTTGGCACCCCCAATCCAGCAGCTTTTGGCGCCCCCTAGCCAGCAGCTTTTGGCGCCCCCTAGCCAGCAGCTTTTGGCGCCCCCTAGCCAGCAGCTTTTGGCACCCCCAATCCAGCAGCTTTTGGCGCCCCCTAGCCAGCAGCTTTTGGCGCCCCCTAGCCAGCAGCTTTTGGCACCCCCTAGCCAGTAGCTTTTGGCACCCCCTAGCCAGCAGCTTTTGGCGCCCCCTAGCCAGCAGCTTTTGGCGCCCCCTAGCCAGCAGCTTTTGGCACCCCCTAGCCAGTAGCTTTTGGCACCCCCTAGCCAGCAGCTTTTGGCGCTCCCTAGCCAGCAGCTTTTGGCACCCCCAATCCAGCAGCTTTTGGCGCCCCCTAGCCAGCAGCTTTTGGCACCCCCAATCCAGCAGCTTTTGGCGCCCCCTAGCCAGCAGCTTTTGGCGCCCCCTAGCCAGCAGCTTTTGGCGCCCCCTAGCCAGTAGCTTTTGGCACCCCCTAGCCAGTAGCTTTTGGCACCCCCTAGCCAGTAGCTTTTGGCACCCCCTAGCCAGTAGCTTTTGGCACCCCCTAGCCAGCAGCTTTTGGCACCCCCTAGCCAGCAGCTTTTGGCACCCCCTAGCCAGTAGCTTTTGGCGCCCCCTAGCCAGCAGCTTTTGGCGCCCCCTAGCCAGCAGCTTTTGGCACCCACTAGCCAGTAGCTTTTGGCGCCCCCTAGCCAGCAGCTTTTGGCACCCCCTAGCCAGCAGCTTTTGGCGCCCCCTAGCCAGCAGCTTTTGGCACCCCCTGGCCAGTAGCTTTTGGCACCCCCAATCCAGCAGCTTTTGGCGCCCCCTAGCCAGCAGCTTTTGGCACCCCCAATCCAGCAGCTTTTGGCGCCCCCAATCAAGCAGCTTTTGGCCAGGAGTCTTGGCACCAACCTAAGATGAATACTTAAACTGTAAATTTATAGCTAAAGTATAAATGTGTTAATTTAAATTTAAAAAACCAACAATGAAGTGTAAGATCTACGATTCTTGTATAAAGTAATTTTCGTACCAACAAACTCCCCTAAATTTCGGCAACTTCAAGTCCAAACATGTAGAAGCCAAATATTGCATTTACACAGGAATGGGTTGCACAAAAGTTTCGTTACAGCCCAAGCATTGTACATGCGGCATGTACAATAATCTGTACTGTAACGAACGGCCTGGTTTGGTTTAGACTAACGCTAAACTGAATTATACGCTTGAAAGATAAGAATTAACCTAGCTAATGTATGCGTCGGAATATAAAAACTGATAAGAAGCAAACCCTCCCCGCTTTGAATATTTGAATAGCCTACTCTCTGTGTTTCTAGCATTTTTTCACGTATCAAATACCACCATATAATATAGCTCTGGCTAATATTCTAGTAATAGGAGTTTAACTAGGCTTATACCACGGGGCAAAGGGAAATGAGAGCAGGAGTACTAAGTCGTTTGATGTAAGCTAAAAGAATGATTTTAACAAATGAACGTTATAGGTCCGAATACACATAGCCTAAGAAGAGTAAAAGTGTTTCAAAAGAGTAAAAGAGCCTGATGAAATTAAAAGAGCCTGAGGAGAGTAAAAGAGCCTGAAAAAAGAGAAAGAGCCAGAGGAGAGTAAAAGATCTGAGGAGAGTAAAAGAGCCTGATGAAATTAAAAGAGCCTGAGGAGAGTAAAAGAGCCTGAAAAAAGAAAAAGAGCCGGAGGAGAGTAAAAGAGCCTGAGAAGAGTAAAAGAGCCTGAGGAAAGTAAAAGAGCCTGAGGAGAGTAAAAGAGTCTGAGGAGAGTAAAAGAGCCTGAGGAAAGTAAAAGAGTCTGAGGAGAGTAAAAGAGCCTGAGGAGAGTAAAAGAGCCTGAGGAGAGTAAAAGAGCCTGAGGAGAGTAAAAGAGTCTGAGGAGAGTAAAAGGTCCTGAGGAGAGTAAAAGAGTCTGAGGAGAGTAAAAGAGTCTGAGGAGAGTAAAAGAGTCTGAGGAGAGTAAAAGAGCCTGAGGAGAGTAAAAGAGTCTGAGGAGAGTAAAAGAGCCTGAGGAGAGTAAAAAAGACTGAGGAAAGTAAAAGAGTCTGAGGAGAGTAAAAGGTCCTGAGGAGAGTAAAAGAGTCTGAGGAGAGTAAAAGGTCCTGAGGAGAGTAAAAAAGCCTGAGGAAAGTAAAAGAGCCTGAGGAGAGTAAAAAAGTCTGAGGAAAGTAAAAGAGTCTGAGGAGAGTAAAAGAGCCTGAGGAGAGTAAAAGAGTCTGAGGAGAGTAAAAGAGCCTGATGAAAGTAAAAGAGCCTGAGGAGAGTAAAAGAGCCTGAGGAAAGTAAAAGAGTCTGAGGAGAGTAAAAGAGCCTGAGGAGAAACAGAGGAGTGTTGCCTGTTGAATTCTAAAAAGAGTAAAATATGGAATAAAGTACACGACTAAAATACAATAACAACCTTGAGCTTGAGATTTCCAGCCCGAAGCTGCAGATCCTCCTCCATCTGCTTGGCCTTCCGACCATTAGCCAGGATGATGTCGCGCCACTCGTCCGCCGGGACGCTGAAGCCCTGTTTAAGCGAGAACGACGGCAGCGAGGGCGGCTCAAGGATGTGCACGGCAATCACATAGTCACCTTCGCGACGCAGATTGTCCAGATACCACTGGAAGGCGTGCTCAGATAGCGTGGAGCCGTCCAGAGCGATCAGCACTCGCCGGGAGATGGTCATCGAGGGCCGCGAGGGCAGCGCTCTTGGACGATGGGGCAGGAGGCGGGTGAGGCGGAAATTGTGGCGCCAAATCATTGACTCGGGGAAGGTTTGTGGCGCCAAATCTTAGACTAGGGGAAGGGTTGTGGCGCCAAATCATTGACTAGGGGAAGGGTTGTGGCGCCAAATCATTGACTTATAAGACATTTTGCGCCCAGACTAATTCTAAAAAAGCTATGATTCCATACCACCATAGTCCATATTAGATTTTCCTATTGAATAAGCTAAAACTTATATAGCATTATAGAATAACTCACACATTATTATCATTAGCATTGTCCTTAGCATCATTGTCAATAGTGGCGGACTCCATCTTTTTTGTTGTTAACTTGTGGCTAAAAAATGATCTAATTTCGTTGACTAAATTCTTTAGCTACTTAGTGCAAAAAGTGGCTTCTTTTTTGGGCCAGCAACTTCAAGGTACAAATTATGCAAAGTGGATTACCGTTGTTATATACGGTTATCGTCTATGGACCAGAGTTAACTTTTTCAAATTAGATTGTAGCCCAATATGCAATGTAACAATTCAAAATTTTTAATGCTTCATTTTTGGTACATGAAAAATATATTTGTACCTATTTGAATGCTATTCAAAATAACTAAGTGGGCTGTAGAACAGTAGCTGATTGATCAGTGACACAACAGCATTCAGGGAATAGCCTTGAGTTACATCGAAAAAGCTCGATCAGCCTGTTTATTTCTAGATAAATAAAACTGTTCGAAAAAAGAACCTACTTTTTCTAAACAACAAATGGTAGCTACGTTAAGAACCTTTTCACAACAATGGACTAATGGAGTGGGGTGGTTGCACAGCGGCGAGAGGTGGTTGCCCAAAACAGGTAGAAATAGTGGGGCAGGAAATGGCGGACGCGCGTACAAAGGCAAATGTACACACGAACACAGACACACAGAAGTGCACCCTGAAAGTGTACATTGACTTGTGCATCTTAATTAATTTTTTAAACTACTTAGGTAAATAAAAGTATTAATTATTAAACTAATAATTCAGGGCAAACTAATTGTGCAACGATTCATTTGGTTTTAATATTGAAAAATTCTAAAACAATAATTGCGTTATTAGGGATTTTGCATTAGTTCAAGCGTGTATAATATGAGACTAAACCTATAGTTTCTGCCAGACTAAGCTTATTAAACTTCAGCGTTATTGCTTTCAAAATGAAATTTCGCCATTCAACAGCCGCGAGCAGTTGAGGTCTAAGAGGCCTCGCCAGATGGAGCGGCGCCGCCGCTGCCGCCGCTGGTGCTGGAGCGACGCTTAGCCGGCACCACCGTGACAGCCAGGCGGCTATTGTGCAGCACGTAGTCCGACACCGAGCCGAGGAAAGCCCGTCGTACGTCGCCTTGGCCGCGGCTGCCCATCACAATCATGTGACAGTTGGTGCGCCAGGCGATGTCCACCAGGGCTTCGCCCGGCTTCTTGCTGGGCTCGGCAATGAAGTCCATCTAGTGGAATGGGATCAAATAGAGCTATAGTTTGCGTTCTAGCACAATTAGGGTTAGAGGATTGCTCACCTTCATCTTAGTCTGGGCAGCCCTATAAGCAATGTCCGCCTCCATAGCTGCAGCCTTCTTGCTGCTCTCCAAGATGATGTTGCGCCATTCGTCTGTAGGCACGTTGAAACCGCTGCGCAACGAGAACGATGGCAGGGAAGGCGGCTCAACAATGTGCGCAATGACCAGTTGATCGCCGTCGTGACGAATGTTCTCCATGTAGAATCGGTAGGCCTCTTCGGCGTGACTGGATCCGTCCAGTGGGATTAAAATTTTCCGATTGGTAACGACGGGAGCCGAGGATGTCATTGCTGTCGTATTGCTGTTGTTATTGCGCTAGGAAGGGAATAATAAACAAGAGCTATAGATCGTTTTTTAAACTGTGAGTATGAATCAACTCGAAACCGTTCTGACCGTAGTAACATACATTTATATAAAAACTCTCAGCTCCAGTACTTTGATTCTAGATACTGTACGCAGCTACGTCCGCTTATAAGTGTACACCTATATCAGTTGAGAGAGACTTCATGAGAGGGAAGGGAAGGGGACGGGGAATTAGGACTCTAACTCTGTATTCTCCATCAAGGAGTGGAGAGATATCAGCTCAACCCACAGCCAATAGAGGCTTCTAGAGAGAGAGAGAATTTAGTCATTTATAGTACTCGTATTAGTATTAAACCATCGTATAAACCAATCTATCAGTCGAATTAACAGTACACGTAGTTCAATAACTTGTAAGAAATTAAGTGACTAAGTGACAAGAGTATAGATTTTTATATAAATAATCAAATGTGGCAAATTGTGAAAAAATATAAATTTACTTAATCAATTTACCTTGCAAAACGAAGGCTATTCCTTAAAAAAGCTAAACAGCCAAAACAAGATTTCTCGAGTTTCAAAGCGAACCTCTAAGAAAAACAGTGGAATCAGTTGCGCTTGGCTTCTATTATAACTGTAGCTGATAAGTGAATCGTGACGAGGCGCCTTGCTAAAATGTTAATTTTTCGCACACTTGTACATGTATCGAACTAATGCAATTGCAGACAGGGCATGTTAATGCGCTTCTCCCATTGGTCCGGCCGCATATAGGAGGAGCAGTTCCGGTCTTAAAGACGCGAAACCCTATTTTGTTTAGATTTACACCGCCCCCCCGTGCTTGCATGCAGTTGCTTGGCCCTACCTAACCCTTTAGCTAGTTAGTTTTCAGCTTGTAGAACTGACGACTGTGACACAAACTTAGCTAACTAACTGGAAATGCTTGCTGCATGGCCTATAAATACATGTAAAACTCAATAGATAAGAACGAACTGAGAAAACTGCCGTATCGAATTTGTAGGTGTACTCAGCAAAAGCAAGCCCATGTAGAGTAACTATTCGTAATTCTGAGTTTTTTCTAATTGAAGTCGTTCGTGAGTGCCCTCAATAGGGTCCACACAGATGAATTCAATAGTTGAAATAAAAAACTTGCACATAATCTGGTGATTTTGCAAAAGCAGCAATTCTGCACTAGGGGGGCGAGTGGCTCGGCGGTCTAGCGCGTCTGCCTTGTGTGCCACTGCATGGTCCAGGTTCGACCCCACGTTTTAGGTTGGCTATTTTCCCTAGCGCGGTTTCGTGTGCAGGGTCACATTAATTTGGGGCCTTGTGCACGAATTGGTTGGGCTATGGGCCAGTTGTGCAATTTACGCCCATGAAGGCAACCCTCCAAGGCATGGAGAGTGTACATTGCTGGAACTGCCGCTTGTACACCCAATGTGAGTGCGTGACTGGGTGCCGGCCTGTGTGTGTGTCGATGCCTGCATACCGTATTTAGTGTGACTGAACGCGCTTCAGGAGTCAGCGCAATGGACAGTCAGGCCCCGTCGCTGGTTGTGGGCCCATGTCGCTTAAAAGCGTCAACGTGCCTGCAGCCCTCCTGCAGACTTTGCTTTTTTGATTCTGCACCAAAACCTAGACACTATAGCTTTTTGCAGCCTATTTGGGCTTACAAGCATTGAAATTAATCCAAGATAGCTCAACGATGGGCAAGATCTTTCTGTCTATGGCCCAAATTTGTGCCACAGCAGCAATCAATTTAATCTAATAAGCATCAGTTTGATCCATTAGACTCTCCAGCTGCGCCTATCATCACCAGCTGAAGCTGCTACGGCTGTGATCACCCCTATAAAATGCGCTGGTTGGTATCGGCAAATGCCGATACCATTCGTGCCGTTGCATAGCGGGAGAAAATGTCAATAGATCAAGCCTTCAACTTTGAATTTTGCACACGATCCTGCCGTTAGTGAAATCGAACTTTCTTTCCTGCTTTTTCGTTTCTTGTTACGACTTTATGTGTTAATTTTGAGTGTTTAGTGTTTAGTGCTTCAGTAAAACGTAAGATAAAGCGGAATAATGTAGTGAAGAGAGATGGTGATGGATTAAATTGATGCTTATTGGATTAAATTGATTGCTGCTGTGGCACATCTTGGGACCATAGACAGAAATATCTTGCCCAGCGTTGAGCTATCTTGGATTAAATTCAATGCTTGTAAGCCCAACTAGGCTGCAAAAAGCTATATTAAAAATGAACGGGGCGCTTTCCCAATGTAAAAAATCAAATAGCAATTATCGATTGCTAGAATTTTAATTCATTGTGAAATTTAGATTTTGTGACAGTTAAGAATTTCGAAATACCATGCTACTAGCATTCTTGACATAGTGAAGTGTAGAGATGTGAAATTGTAGATTTCAAGAAGCGACCCCAAATTAGCATTTCAACATAGCAATATTTAAAAGCAGAAAAGTCATTAAGAACGATAATTAACAGCTGCTACAGTACTACAAGACACAGAGGCTAGTTTTTGTGGAACAGTGCACACGTCAGCCGCCCTAATTTTGTCTAACACAGTCGTTTTCATGACAGCAATCGTTCAAAGAAGAACGGAAATTGGCAAAATGCATTAGCCAAGCGAACACTTTGTCGGCTCCGGAAACCTCCACCTAACGGTTTAATTTATTTGAGTGAAATAGACAAGGTTGCGGACTGTCTGTAATTGTTTAGTGATTTAGTAATGCAGTGCATCATGCCAAAAAGGAGTCCCAGTCAATACATTCTACTTTTGATTTCCCTCTATGAGCGTAAAAACGCAAATAACCATTTTTTAAAAAGCCAAGTGCTTTCTTTTTAACATCTCGATTTTTCTTGATAGATACGAGTAGATATGATCAAATATAGCATGTAATTTTAGAAAATTCACATTCATATATTTAAATAACAGTTGAGTGTTGATCACGCTATTGCGGCGTGACAAATAAAAACACTACAAATTAATAGACAAGCCATAAAATTATTATAGCGACGCAGTTTACTTATTTTATTACTGTAAGTAGCATGATGAGGGAAATATTCCATATTTTAAATTATTTATACAGAAATAGGCAACAAACGTAGGTCAAATTTGCGCAGTTTCAGATCAAGTTTAGCAGCACTACTTGGTCCAGGAGATTTTCGGGATGTCAAAGTGCTCCGAGCAGTTCTCCAACTTAGCGTTGAATTCCAAAATTCGTTCTTTGTGCGACTTTTCAGCTCGTTTCATCAGCTGTTCGGCCATTCGAGCTTCAACAACTCGAGCGTGCGCCTTCTCGGCTGCGGTTCTGGTGTCGACTTCTACTGGAGCTTCTACGGCCTGCTTGTCCTGCTGCTTCTGCAACTCTTTGCCAGCTTTCTCTTTTCGTTTTTTGTCCTTCTTCTTTTTCTTGCTTTTCTTTTTAGCGGCACTTTCAACACCGCCGGATTCTGGTAGCTTCAGTTTTAGTCTACTGCGCACCACTGAAGCATATTCCTCATCAGAGTCTGAGCCAGGCATTTGACAGGGCTTTTGTTTGTAATTCAAAGCTGGAAAGTAAATTTACAGTGAACATGTAATTGCTGGTCATGAGTTGGATTCGTAGGCCATTGTAACAATGTGCGATTAAACAATAATTTAGTCAAACATATCCCACTCATAGATTGTGGCAATAAGTATGGCTAAGCTATGTTTTTCCTACTTTAAGGTTTCTACTTCTCTTAGAGTTTAATCTATTTTGAATGAGTCAAAATCCAAATTTTATTAGAAAAATATATTAATAATGAAAATATGTCTAAGCTTATATCATTGCCTTTTTTTAACTCAACTACCATTGCTGTCTATTACTAGCTTTGCTTTTATATACTAATACAGGGATATATCTAGTGGCTAAGGCACCTGCCTTATAGAAGGTTGTGGGTTTAAGCCCTAGCTCTAGGAGAGGATTTGTGCCCTTGGGCAAGGCACTTAATCCTGCATTGCTTCAGTCTACCCAGCTAAGATCGGGTACCAGGTTGAGCTGAGTAAATTTCGAGTGGGTGTTGCGGCCCTTCCAGCCCATCTAGCTGAATAGTTAAACACACCACTTAGATGCATGGCACAACTAGTTGCAGCAGTGCCATGGGCTATGCATCTGGTTAAAAGGTCAGGTGTCTAAATTTATTTTTTTTATATAAATAGCTTAGGTTTGCAACTTTGACTACTTAGAAATAAACAGTTAACACAAAATTCTTGAAACAATTCTTATTAGGCCTACATGATTTACCCTTTAAATATAAATTAAAAAGCAAAGAAGTCCAGTCCTTTGGAAATGAACTACTTATTACTAGAAATCACTTTGTTGATAGCAAATTCCAATATTAAGTAGCAGAAGAGGGGATACATGACTAAATTTATAAATTTTGAACTGAGATAGGCCCAAAAATGATCTAAAAATGCACCTCATACCTTTTTCTTTTTCTTTGCACTGTAGTTTTGCACCTAAATGCATTTTATACTACTGCTATAATTTTAGTTTATAAATAAATAATGTTAGTCTATCGTATTTTTGTTCTAATGCACAATAATATGGAAATATTTTTGCGAGTAAAACAAAAGTTAAATTTTCCTATAAATACACGCAATTTTGTAAACTGAAAACCTAAGTGCTGCTCACAAGTTACACTCAAGCTACCTTCTCAAGAGTGCAATAAGATCTTTAGATAGAAATTGTTTGAGAAGTTTGTAAGAAGACTTGTTTCTTTAGACGTTGCAATAGAAAGGTGACTGATACTCAGACCAGATACGAAGATTAAGTACTCAGACTAAATACACAGACCACCATAGTCATATGACTGAGTGAAATAGGGATGGGCCATGACCCTCTAATCCATCGGAAGCCCTGCATTAAGATCACATGGTATACAGAAAGAACACTACCATATGCATATGCTACTGCACATGTACTAGTAGTAGTCGGCATTCTTTCGGTTGACGATCACCAAGATGGATTGTAAGAATACTAGACTACTAGACATACTAGTAGTCTAGTATGGCATAGTAATAAAGTAATATTAGATTGATACAAGAGCCCTACTACAGAACTGACAATACTTATATATAGTTTTATTTTAAGTTTCTTTTTGCTTAAGTGTCTGATATATATAGACTATTCATACAATATATAGACAATCAATAAGTTATCCAAGACTAAAAGAATTTCTATAATCTATAATGCAATAATGATAATCTATAAAATAATAATACAGTTTTAGACAACCCCAATAGCTAATTGAAAAAGTGATCAACATAATTGATCAATTTGAGTGTTAAATATCCCTTTTGGTTAAAAAATAAGAAAAAATGTATGGGGCCTAACTAGGTAACTAGCTTACCAACTTGCACAGCATTCATGGGAGCACATGCCCTATGCACCTTTCCCCCCTAAATCCATCATAGGCCTTATGCAAAGCTACATAATAGGCAAGTTTAGGCATTATATGTAAACTCTCATACTCATACATATGTCTTATTCAATTTTTAGATAAAATGCTACCAAATAAATCAAAATAAATTTATAGATTTTATTATAAAGAAAAAAGAATGGAATAAAGACATAACAAGTTAGTCAGAATTCTATTATTAAATAAAATTATTATTGCCAATTAGTATATTGCTATTGCTATGGTATAGTAGGCCTACCTACTGTACTGCACTGATAATGACTAGGCCTAGGCCATAGGGAACTGTAGCTAGGTTAAAATTGCATAGGAAAGACACAAGAATTTTCCTTGCTTTTTGCTTTTTGGTTTTGCAGCTTTTGCCTAATTGACTTCCTACAGCTCTTCAGCAAGTTTATGGCAAGGAGAGCTTATGTAGTCCTTGGTTTATAGTTTTTTGGGTGCCAGTGGTTTCGTCTATTGCCAAGTCGTCTGCTTAGCAGACAAAGTAGTCTTTTAGTTTTTAAGACTTCGTCTGCTGACCTTATGTATTACCGTAAATATGCTATGTATGTTTGTGTGTATGTACGAGTTCAAAGAATGGAGAGGGTTCGACTACTCTTCAAAGGATGACAAACCTTCTCGAAGGATGTTATATTTCGATATCAGTTCAGTGATGGTAACAAGCGGTACAGATGGTTACTCCTAAGTGTAATAACACCAAGTAGGAAGCAGTTACTTATCTGTTCGATGTCTTCGGGTTGGATTACCGGATATTGGTCCTTTGTTAAAGTCTTTAGGTTTCAGTTAGGATCTGGTTGAGGTTTTGAGTGTGGTAACGAAGGAGTCAGAAAAGGAGTAGGAAAGGAGAGGAAGGATGGAAAAGGTCTGCTTCCTTCTTGTGCTTTGCTTTAAATATTTGATGGTACATGGCTGCTATTGGTTGTTAGCGTTGCAGCGAATTATAAGTCTAGTTGCGTAGAGTGTAAAACGCATTGAGATATTCTATGTAGAGGGGACGACTCTACATTTCACCAATTGGAGCAAGCCGAATGTATTAGCTAATTTTATTATTTAAGAGGCATAAGATTCTAAATATCGATCTTCAGAAATTATAAAATGCAATGAGAATGGTGTAATGATGGCATGAAGTCCAGACCTGGCCAGATGCACCAGTGACCAGTGCACCTGTCGTCTGTCGAAATCCAAACTAGGCCTATACGTGAATGTCACTTATAGAGCCTAACAGCCATTATTTAACAGAGAGAAAGCCATGCTTTTGTCTGCCTAAAAACAGTCCCTCTCGACCTCTCTTATTCTAGTTCAGTTCACTCCTATTGGCTGCATGGCAGACGAAATGGTTTGCAACTTCGTCTGCCCAGCAGACGAAAAGGTAGCAGACGAAATAGCTGGAAACCGTTTTTTTATACACCACACTTAGAGACACGGCGGCCGTGTCTATAATCCAAAAGCTTATAGACACGGCAGCCGTGTCTGCAAGTGCTGACCAGGACCATACTTACAGACACGGCCGCTGTGTCTATAATATTGGAGCTTATAGACACGGCCGCCGTGTCTCTAATATATAATGCGCCCCACACTGGAGACACGGCGGCCGTGTCAATGGAGCCTGCACGGCCGCCGTGCCTGTAAGTACTCCGTTTTTCTATATTGTAAGTTAGCTTTTAAGAAACATAGTATTTAAAAAATTGAAAAGTCATTATGTTATAACACTTAACATGCTTCTTTTTACAGTAATTTGTTTGTCTTCGCCATAAAATGAGTAATCTATAGAAAAAACTGTTAAAGTTTTGATAAGTACTTTACCAGCTGCATTATACACTATTGGGTATTCTAGGCCGAATTCAAATTAAGTTTTATTTGAATCGATTTTGAGCGCTTGCTTGCTCTGCTTTAATAATTAAATTAAATTATTCAAATATTAAGTTATCTATTACATGAATTTTCATTTTTTAATGTTAATTTTTTTTAATTTTTATCATTTTTTATCACATCTAAATTTACAATACAATTTACAAGAAGTGATCAAAAAGTTTTTCAAGTGACTTGAAGAAAATTTATATATCCAATCAGTATAAAAATCCCTCTAGCTAATTCTCATTAGCTTCTTTGCATGGTGCATATCTAAAACTGCCACACAAAATTTGACAAACAGATTGCAAAATCATAAAATTGTTTTGTACAATTGCATAAGAGTGGAGAATTGTAAAATGCATATAACACTTACAACCAGTGCTGCCATACCTGCACAAAATTTGCACAAGTGTGCAAATATAAAATTTTTGCTCAAATGTGCAAAAAATTGAAAAAACTGTGATATTCTGCTCAAATTTTACTTTTGAGCACATTTTGTAACATTATGGCCAGCTAGTTTGTTAATTTTCTCTTTTTGTTACAATATAACAAATTAAATATAAAAAATTGAATTGTTCTCTGTATTTTCTTTTCCTTTTATATTGCTAGAAGTAGAAAATAGAAAATTAAGCAAAAGACCTAGCAGGCAGCAGAGGCGGCAAAGGTTGCACAATATTTTTAGACTTAGAAAGTTTGCAAAAAATGATGTCTATCTATAAGGCCCAACAATGTATTAGGCAAGGCATAATCTATAACATGATAATTTTTTTAAGTAGGATGGGAATAAAAATTAGATTTGATTAATAAAATCATTTTTTCAATTGCCTAGTATTATTATATACACATGGACAACCTAAAAATAACCTATTTGGCCGGGATGGAATTCTTGCAGAAAAATAGCAACGCGTTTTTGCATTTTAGCAGAAAAATGCGATAATGCGACAAAAGTTCAGAAAAAATGTGCATAATATAAAGGGTCTTCGTGCATTTGGCGCACAAGTGTGGCACACACAGAGGTTTTTGGGGCAAAATTGTCTGCGGGACCTTTTTTTGGTCCTTCCAACTTTTGCCCCCAGTAAGCGCACAACTGTGCCACCTTCCTAAGTATGGATTGTGACAAATGAAATTATTTTGCGCTTTATTTGAAAGTCACATTTTTCTGTTTTGCGTGCCAAATGCAAGAATTCCATCCTGGCTATTTGGACTTTTGGTGCAGCTTAGTTTTAGCAAAATTTGCAAATTATAATAAAAAGGTTTAAAAGGAGCAAAAAGTTCCCACTAGCTAACTTTTAGCTATACCCAACTGTTTGTAGTATATTTTTTTCAAAATTTGCATCATTCTTCCCCAATTTTGCAACTTGCCTCCCAATTTGGACCAACTTTGTAACTTATCTTCACAATTTTGCAACTAATATTGCTGATTTTGTGACTTACATTGCCAATTTTGAAACTTACCTTAGTTGGAAGCCATTTCACTTGTCTGGATTAGATAGGTTGGATGGTTGCTAGCCATGTTTGTTATCTTATATTTTTAATGAGCTAATTTCATAGTAAGGCAATTTTCTAATAAAAAGTTGTTACTGGTATTAGTATTTGGTGCAAGTAGGCAAAACCCATTATACCAAAATTAATTGTATCTTTGTTTATGAATAGCAAACAAAATATAGAATGAAAGGTATTATATATATTTATTATAGTTTAATTATAGAATAAGGTGAAGTATATTTGGTTTTCACAGGTTTTCATAGTTGCTATAGTTATCCTGTAGTGGCCAGGCTAGCACATGCCAGTGCAGCTGCACCAAAACTATCAGTCTGCTCAGCTAGGGTGTTGTTGCACCCAGCCAGATGGCCCACAAGTCTTGTTTTGACTAACTCAAGCTATATATACCTCCCCAATAGTCCTTTGGTCATGTGCTACATAGGACCTTTGTGCAAAAAATAAATCAATAGAATTTATTCTCTTTCTATTGGCACTTGAGAGCCACTAAAATCTCTAATTGTCCATTAGAAATCTATTAGCTATTGGTGTACCCCTTAGTATTGTCCAATATATATGCAAATGATTAAGAAAGCTAATTAAGGCTATATAATACTAATTGGTCTAATAGGTCCACTTGGAAATGATCTAAAAAACTTTGAAACAGTTGTTAGTCTATGGGCCCATTATATTGTTATAATATATCAGAATAGCTTGGTAAAAAATTTCAAGAAAAAGAAGTATGCAAAATATTTGCAATTTGCATAGCTAAATGTGTTCTATTAATTGAGTCACTGGCTTTTTAAATCTATACAAGCTACTTATCAGCAAATTAATGCATAATTTTTAGATACAATGGGAACCATAATATATACATGTACATTTATATTATATATATATATATATATATATATATATATATATATACACACTCTATACATGTTATATGAGAAAATAATATATAGAAAAATAGCAAAACACAACCTTAGGTAAGCTTTTCAATAAGTTATTCCAGGTTAGTTGTGAAAATTTCTAGCAATTTAGGCTTTTGCCTAATTGTAGCCATTATTCAAATAAAATGCCAACAAAATCTATTTCACACATTCCACAGAGGCCATGGTAGTTGATCACGTGATCCTGGATGCTGGGGCTGTCATTGCATGCAGCGACCTGCCTAAATTAGGCAAAAAATTCTATAGCACTTCAACTGTTATATCCGAAGTGAAAGATCAGAATGCCCGACTAAGATTGGAACTCCTACCTGAGCCTGTTGAAATACGCGACCCATCAGAGTTGCATGTCAAACAGGTGATGACAGCTGCTAAAGCTACTGGCGATCTTTGCGTCTTGTCTATGGCCGATATAGGCATAGTGGCGCTGGCTCTGCAAGTTATGGAAGAGCTTGGCTGTCCTGCACAACCGCCTGTAGCCGCCGCAAATGAAGATAGTAATAAGATAGAGGAGGAGCAAGCTCAGGTGAGAGATTGCTAAAGGGCAAGTGTTGTATATTTTTCCAATGTGTCGAAAAATGAAAGAGTCTACACTAGGAATCCTTAAGGCAATGAGGATTCTGAACAGACAATGAGGATCCTGAACAGACAATGAGGGTCCTGAACAGACAATGAGGGTTCTGAACAGACAATGAGGATCCTAAAGAGACAATGAGGATCCTGAAGAGACAATGAGGATTCTGAACAAACAATGAGAATCCTAAAGAGACAATGAGGATCCTGAAGAGACAATGAGGATTCTGAACAAACAATGAGGATCCTAAAGAGACAATGAGGATCCTGAAGAGACATTGAGGATCCTGAACAGACAATGAGGATCCTGAAGAGACAATAAGGAATTGAGGATTCTGAAGAGACACTAGAGAGCCTAATAAACATTATTGAAAATCCTGGAAAGATGCTAGGGACCCTGAAGAGACGCTGAAAAAGCCTAAAGAGATGCTAGAGATCTTGAAGAAGCTAAGAATGCTTCAGTGGAGACACTGACAATCTTAAAAAGACACTGAGAATTCTAAAAGCTAATAGGGATCCTTAAGGGACACCAATTCTACTGCACGGATCCCCAAAAGACAACTTAAATTCGTTCGCAGGACCAGCAAACTGACGACGCTATCGAAGAAACCGCTAGCGACGAATCGGACACGGATGACGAAGAGTCCGGCTGGATAACCAAAGACAACTTGGCCAGCGTTATTGGCAACAGTTCCATTGTTCACGCATCGAATTTGGACGCAGCCGGTCCAACAGTGGCCTGTGCTAGCACAGATTTTGCCGTACAAAACGTCTGCGCCAGACTAGGCGTTCCGATCCTGTCCTGCGAAGGCCGCATCATAGCCGAAATACGAACCTACGTACTATGGTGCGCAGGCTGTTTTAAGCGTTGCCTTCGATCTGACAAGCGTTTCTGCCCGTCCTGCGGCCACGCCACCTTGCAAAGAATTAGTGCCCAATTGGACAATAGCACCGGCCAGTTGCGCCTGTTTTTCAAAAAGAATTATCAGTACAGATTGAAGGGTAAGAATCTCGTTTGGCTACTACTAGCATCTAGGGCGTTTTTTCCTTGTACTTTTAGAGTGGTTTAATAATTTCCAATCCTTATACTTTTAGGGCGCCCAAATTATTTTCTATATGTACTTTTAATGTCCCCTAATTATTTCTGATACTTGTACTTAAAGGGCGCCCGGGGGTGGTTTCTATTTGTACTTTTGGAATTTCCTAATGTACTTTCTGGTCGTTGTACTTTAAGGGCGCCCGCTCATTGTACTTTTGGGTGCAATATTTAATACTTGTACTTTAAGGGCGCCCCGGGTGCTTTCTACTTGTACTTTAAGAGCCGCTTAAGGCCCTAATGCTTCCTGGTCCTTGTACTTTAAGGGTGTCAAAATACTTTTATAGTCGTCTAATATACTTTTTGATCCTTGTACTCAAAGGTCGCCCTATTATTGTACTTTCTCCTTGTACTTTAAAGGGGCGTCTAGGGCACTCTCTCTGATGTTTGTACTTTAAAGGAATGCTTGACGCACTTTATCCTTGAACTTTAGTGACATTTATTAGGCGCGCTTGTCACATTGTTTGACTTTTAAAACCCACAGGCACGCGCTATTCCCTGCCGAAACCGCGCGGCGGCAAGCACAGCCTCGATCCAATTGTCTGCGAATGGCAACGCGTGCCCCAGCAGCGGCCTAGTAAAAAAACGCTGCAGAAAGCCAATCCGTTTGCCATTGACGCCGAGGCTGTAGCCGCCGCCGGCCCCTCCGCTCAGCTGTTTGCCCAGCACGATTTGTCTAGCAGAGCGGCCGTGCTCGGCATCAAAGGCGGCCTGCCCAATTGGTCGCGCAGAAATCCCAACGAGTCGGGCAGGCGTACTGGTCGCAAGTGCCGACGGAAATAGTGCCGTGATGTTGTGTGACGTCATGTCTGACTGTTCCCTGTCGCGTGCTTGAAGGCCTTCATTATTGTCTTTGTGCGCTTAGCGTTCTTTGTTACTGTTTTGATTCTTTCTACTCACCTAAGTCTGTTAATCGCTTTCACTTTCTCTACTCTAACTCACAGTCTCTCTCCTCTCCTCTCCTCTCTTCTTCTCTCTCCTTAACCCTCCTCTCCCTTCCTTTACCCTCCTCTCCCTTCCTTTACCCTCCTCTCCCTTCCTTTACCCTCCTCTCCCTCCCTTTACTCTCCTCTCCCTTCCTTTACCCTCCTCTCCCTCCCTTTACTCTCCTCTCCCTTCCTTTACCCTCCTCTCCTTCTCTCCCCCTCTCTTCTATCCTCTTCTCTCCTCATCTATTTCGATTAACTTTCCCGCAATAAAAGGGGGCTATAATTACAGAATTGGCAACAGTTAATCAAAGCAAAGCCTGGACCTGTTTGTATTAATCAAATAAAATTATGTTGGTCTGTCGAGTCTCCACGCCGGGACAAGATTAGTTTGTTAAAGTGTGCTTAGTTAGCCTATTTTTGTTGGACTAACTAACTATTGCTGAGCAGATGATTTTGGTTTATTTGTGATGAGTTTTTGTGTTTGTTTATATTATTTTTTAGATTTGCTATTTTAATAGCTTCAATAGCTGAAGAATTTAGGTACTTAAAGTAGGATTTAGCAGTTATCGACAAATTTTATATTTAGCATAAAGCTTAGTTAATTTTTAAGTTAATTTATTTAACTCAATAAAATGACGAAGCTAACAAATTTCTTTGTAGCTTGTTTTTTTCCTCTACCTTGTGACACACAATGTCAGAGTCTTTGGGGTATTTCCTCTCACTTAGGCCTAGGCTTTCCTTAACTGTCTTTTAAGTGTGTCTTGTGGTCTATCTAATTTCTTTTTCAACTTTTTCGGGATTCGAATAGTTCG
>CATNEM010000389.1:745000-747500 GCA_950096795.1 Macrostomum cliftonense | reverse complement strand
CCCCTATGCCCTACCCTAGCTTAACAGCAGTGATTTATGCACATATATTGCTATCGTTTTACTTCTGTTGGCTGTTGTTGCTTCTTTTCTGGTTTCGAATCAGCGAGGGTTTGTCGGTGGATAGAAAGACCGTATTATTCGGGGCTTGTACAATTCAGCTGCTACGAGCGTGGAAATCCTAGTATCTCTTTTTTTCGACTTTAGCGATATAACTACTGCGTGTAGTGTTCGCGCATCTAACACTAATAATCATAATCATAATAAGATATTGTAATTCGACTGCAGTGTGGACAGAACAGTCGGAGGGACACAGAGAGCCTTTAACGACTGCATAGAGGAAAGACGAAGTTGGTTTTAAAAACTATTTCCGACTGCGTTTTTTGGCAACGTTCCAATTGCTTGAAGATCTGTTGCACTTTATTTTTCCTGCTATGTAACTCGCATTTCAATTTCCGTAAATTATTTAGCGCGTTCAGATTCGTTTTAACTACTTACTATTGAGTAGCTTAAAAGAACATTCATTTAAAAATTTGAATTTTTTTCAGTTGTGCCAACAGCCGCTAGTGGAGCCCCTGGATACTAAATGCGGTCACACGTTCTGCACCCCCTGTTTAAAAAGTCATCTGGCTAAGCAGGCCCTCTGTCCCATCGACAAGAGTATTATTAACTTTATGGAGTGTTCGCAAGCTTCTAGCTTGGTTAAAAAGTGAGTCAATTATTTTATCTTCAATTGTTTGTTTTACGTTTAGTGCATATTGGTTTCCGTGATAAGGTGTCCTTGTGTCTGAAGCAACTATTCTTCCTCTGAAGATTTCCCCAGCATGTGTTTATAAATGTGAACAGTTTAAGCAAGGACACTTTCTGATGCCTGAAGGACATATGGTTAAGCAAGGACTCTTTCTGAAGCCTGAAGGACATATGGTTCAGCAAGGACTCTTTCTGAAACCTAAAGGACATTTGGTTAAGCAAGGACTCTTTCTGATGCCTGAAGGACATATGGTTAAGCAAGGACTCTTTCTGATGCCTGAAGGACATATGGTTAAGCAAGGACTCTTTCTGATGCCTGAAGGACATATGGTTAAGCAAGGACTCTTTCTGAAGCCTGAAGGACATATGGTTAAGCAAGGACTCTTTCTGATGCCTGAAGGACATATGGTTAAGCAAGGACTCTTTCTGAAGCCTGAAGGACATATGGTTAAGCAAGGACTCTTTCTGAAGCCTGAAGGACATATGGTTAAGCAAGGACTCTTTCTGATGCCTGAAGGACATATGGTTAAGCAAGGACTCTTTCTGAAGCCTGAAGGACATATGGTTAAGCAAGGACTCTTTCTGAAGCCTGAAGGACATATGGTTAAGCAAGGACTCTTTCTGAAGCCTGAAGGACATTTGGTTAAGCAAGGACTCTTTCTGATGCCTGAAGGACATATGGTTAAGCAAGGACTCTTTCTGAAGCCTGAAGGACATATGGTTAAGCAAGGACTCTTTCTGAAGCCTGAAGGACATATGGTTAAGCAAGGACTCTTTCTGATGCCTGAAGGACATATGGTTAAGCAAGGACTCTTTCTGAAGCCTGAAGGACATATGGTTAAGCAAGGACACTTTCTGATGCCTGAAGGACATATGGTTAAGCAAGGACACTTTCTGAAGCCTGAAGGACATATGGTTAAGCAAGGACACTTTCTGAAGCCTGAAGGACATATGGTTAAGCAAGGACACTTTCTGATGCCTGAAGGACATATGGTTAAGCAAGGACTCTTTCTGAAGCCTGAAGGACATATGGTTAAGCAAGGACACTTTCTGATGCCTGAAGGACATATGGTTAAGCAAGGACTCTTTCTGAAGCCTGAAGGACATATGGTTAAGCAAGGACTCTTTCTGATGCCTGAAGGACATATGGTTAAGCAAGGACTCTTTCTGAAGCCTGAAGGACATTTGGTTAAGCAAGGACTCTTTCTGAAGCCTGAAGGACATATGGTTAAGCAAGGACTCTTTCTGAAGCCTGAAGGACATATGGTTAAGCAAGGACTCTTTCTGATGCCTGAAGGACATATGGTTAAGCAAGGACTCTTTCTGATGCCTGAAGGACATATGGTTAAGCAAGGACTCTTTCTGAAGCCTGAAGGACATATGGTTAAGCAAGGAAACTTTCTGAAGCCTGAAGGACATATGGTTAAGCAAGGACTCTTTCTGAAGCCTGAAGGACATATGGTTAAGCAAGGACTCTTTCTGATGCCTGAAGGACATATGGTTAAGCAAGGACTCTTTCTGAAGCCTGAAGGACATATGGTTAAGCAAGGACTCTTTCTGATGCCTGAAGGACATATGGTTAAGCAAGGACTCTTCCTGAAGCCTGAAGGATATTTGATTAACCAAGAACACCTGAAGCCTGAAGGACATATGGTTAAGCAAGGACTCTTCCTGAAGCCTGAAGGATATTTGATTAACCAAGAACACCTGAAGCCTGAAGGACATTTAATCAAGCAAGAACACTTTCTGAGGC
>CATNEM010000389.1:695000-740000 GCA_950096795.1 Macrostomum cliftonense | reverse complement strand
GAATTTTGATTTAATTTAATTTTGTAAATTTTTATAAACTATCGATGCTACTTATAAATGGAATATAAGTAGTCTAAATAGATACAAAAAGTCAAATTTTTTTTTAAAACCGCAGGTGAACGGCATAGACCTCACCCAGGCCAGCCACTGCCAGGCCAAGCGAGCCCTGTCCCAGCTGACGCCGTTCTGTCGGCTAACCGTCTACAGAGAGCCCGGCGTTGTCGCTCCGGACGGCGTCGAAGAAGGTGTCGTTGACGACTTCGACAACGTCGACGACGACCACGACAGAGCCGAGGAGGCGAGGCGGCCGGCAGCTCGTTGGCCGGAGCGCCTGCCGGAGCCAACCGTCCTGCTGAGGGTGTCGCTGTTCAAACGGGCTGGCAAACGTCTGGGCATCAAACTGGTTGGCAAGAAGTGAGTCGGCGTTGATTTTTTTGTCTCGTGATAGTTTGAAGATTATGTTAAAATGGCAACCAAAAATCTTCGAACCCTTGGAAGGACCTGTCCCGGTCTGTACATCCTCGGCCTGGTGCCCGGCGGCCTGGCCGAATTGGACGGCCGACTGCAACGCGACGATCGGATTTTAGAGATTAACGGCGTCGATATTGGCGACGGTACTCAGGCTCAGGCGGCTGCCATCATTCAGGTTAGTTGATTAGATACGTTTTTCTGAGGCGATGTGCACTTTAAGGGATATGTACTTTTATGCAAAAAATGGGTTATGTGTACTTTTAGAGTGCATCTCTAAAACTGCAACTTTTAAGCTATCTCCTCGAAATATCCCTGTTAACTTTTGTGTCCTATTGTCAACCAATATATCTCTTTGTGATGTACTTTTACTAGAAGTGCAATGTAGGTGTACTTTTATTTGACTAAGGGTTCTAAACTTTACCTTTTTTTTCATTCCAGTCGGCCGAATGCGAGGTGACCTTTCTGGTGTCTCGCCGAGTGGCTGCAGCCGCCGCCGCAGCCGCCACGAACTCGGCAACTCCGCCGCCGCCTCGACCGCAGCCGCTGGCGCAGCAGCGACCGTCGACAGCGGCGTCGGCGCCTCGCTCGGCGCACCAGTCTCCGAGTGCCGGCCTTCTCGGTGACGGCGGCAACAAAGCGGCGGGTGTAGATAGTAGAACTGGCGGCAAAGCGGCAACGCCCGACAGCAGCAAAGCAGAAAAAGAAGCAGCAGAAGAAACTGAGGAGGAAGAAGAAGAAGCAGAAGAAAAAATTGCCGCCTACGCGGAGTCTTCAAAGCAGCCGCCAAAAGCGGAAGCGGAAGCAGAGGAGGCCGCTGAAGAAGAAGAAGAAGCAGCTCCGAGTGGCCAGTCGGAAACTTTCAAAATTCCAAAAGAAGAAGAATCGAAAGAAGAAGACGAACAAGCAGAATCAGCGGCAGAAACAGCCGAGGAGGCGGAAGCAGAAGACCAGCAGCAGCAGCAGCAGTTGCAGAGTCTGGAACACCATCCGGCGCCTTACTTAGCCGCCGCGGAATCCCTAGTCGCCCGTTGCGTCGTCCTAGAAAAATCCCCCGGCGAGTCGCTCGGCATGTCGGTAGCCGGCGGCGTCGGCTCCCAGCGCGGCGACATTCCCGTGTACGTCACCAACCTGCCGCCCGAAGGCCTCGCCGCCCGATCGCGTCAAATTCGCAAAGGCGACATCGTCCTGGGCGTCAACGACGCCACCCTGCTGGGTCTGCGCCACGAAGAAGCCGTCGGCGTGTTGAAATCCCAGCCGGCCGGACGCGTCGAGATTCAATTGTTGCAAGGTCCGGAGTCCAGCTCGGGCGGCGGCAACTTCATGCCGTCCTGGGTCTACTGGCTGGCCCTGCCGCCCGTCTGCTATCTGGAGAAGGCTGTCCGACTTCGGCGGGACCGGCGCACCGGCTCGCTCGGCTTCTCCATTGTCGGCGGCTGCGACAGCGTCAACGGGCCGCAGCCAATCATTGTTAAAAGCATCGTGCACGGCGGCCCGGCGCATCTGCACGGCCAATTGCGCTGCGGCGATTTGGTTATTCGCGTTAACGGCGTCTACAGCCTGGCGGGTGTCACCCACAGCGAGGCTGTCGGGCTGTTGAAACAGTTGCCTACCGATGTTGTAGTGCTGTCTGTGGTGTCCTGGCCAGGCACTATTGTTTGACTGGTGGGGCGGTCTTTGTTTTTTTTGGGGTCTTTGTTTCTTAGATTGCAGTGATATCGGTTGTTGATTGGTTGATCGATATGGTATGATCTGCGTACATGCTTGGGTTTTTGTATGACTTTCACTAATAATAATTGTTTAAATGACCCTAGTCATTGAGGTGTCTTTTACTGACCTTTGTCATAAATAAGTCTTCGAATGACCTCGGTCATCAATGGGTCTTTAAATGACCTCGGTCATAAATAGGTCTTTAGATGGCCTCGGTCATAGATAGGTCTTTGAATGACCTCGGTCATAAATTTGTCTATGAATGACCTCGATCATAAATGGGTCTCTGAATGACCTCGGTCATAAATGGGTCTCTGGATGATCTTGGTCATAAATTTGTCTCTGAATGACCTTATAGATAGGTCTTTGAATGTGGCTCTGAATATTTTGTCTCTGAATGATCTAATACATAGGTCTTTGAATGACCTCGGTCATAAATAGGTCTTTAAATGACCTCGGTCATAAATGGGTCTCTGAATGACCTCATTCATAAATTGGTCTTTAAATGATCCCATTCATTCAGTAGGTTCTTGGAATAACATTTTTCTTAATTTTTTAATCTTAGGCAAAAAATCATGGTGTAAATTTCTAACTGCGCATTTTTTACATTAACAACGTCATCCATATCAGCTGGACGCTAAAATGAGTAAAAACTCTTGCATGTACTGTTAATCACTTGGGTTTTTTGTGTTCCTTATTTTGCATAATTTATTATTCAGAAAGACGTTAGTTGCGTTTGAAAATAATAAATTTTATTAGAATTTTTGCTACTACTTATATAAGTAAGTAGTATGATTCGAATGTGCTGCTGTTTTTAATTCAATAAAATTGTTAATTGTGGAAATTAATCTATAGAGAGTGGGACTGTTTTAAGCTTAGATTTTTTTCATCTGACGCAATTCATTATTCGGATAGTTGCTTGTTTATTGCATACATGAACCTGGCTAACGATATTTTTCTCTGCCTGTTTGAAAAAATTTTCTTCCATTATGATACATACGGTCGGTATTAAACTGCGTAAGAGTTGGTCGTGTTAACAAATAGATTATCTCTGAAACGACGAAAATAATGTCCTTTTTTATATCGAAACTTCATCCCGATGTGTAGCTTCTACATGCTTTCAGGTGGTCAAATTTTTTGTGAATTGTAAAAATTTGTTTTTTTATTGCTTGGTATTGAAGATTTGTGAATAGATAGCCTTGCCGCTGCTGCTTTTTTTGTACTGCAATTTGCTTTTTTGCTGTCCATGCAAGCACACTGGTCTCTACCTCTGGCACTTAGTTCCACCTTTTTGCTCCTCTTCTGCAGACCTTCACGTATCTCATATCTTCCTTCTTCTATCTCACATCTCTCATCTCCCGTGTCCTTCTGTCTCACATCTCCCATCTCCCGTGTCATTCTGTCTCACATCTCCCATCTCCCGTGTCATTCTGTCTCACATCTCCCATCTCCCGTGTCATTCTGTCTCACATCTCCCATCTCCCGTGTCATTCTGTCTCACATCTCCCATCTCCCGTGTCATTCTGTCTCACATCTCCCATCTCCCGTGTCATTCTGTCTCACATCTCCCATCTCCCGTGTGACAGAATGATCACATCTCCCATCTCCCGTGTCATTCTGTCTCACATCTCCCATCTCCCGTGTCATTCTGTCTCACATCTCCCATCTCCCGTGTGACAGAATGATCACATCTCCCATCTCCCGTGTCATTCTGTCTCACATCTCTCATCTCCCGTGTCCTCCTATCTCACATCTCTCGTCTCCCGTGTCCTTCTATCTCACATCTCCCATTTCCCGTGTCCTCCTATCTCATTCTCTTACCTTCTAATCGTCCCTTCAAACTCCAACTGTTGCTGCAATTTAGTAACGATACGCTGATTAAGTTGCTTTTATCAAGTGTCACTTATAAATATTCAATAAATATAGAAATTTCCGCTTTCAAAACAGCTGCTCAACAAAGCATCGTTGTGTTATTACTTAAGCAGGTTAGCTTTTAAATTTTCTTTTATGTCTAAATATTTAATTGATAGAAATTTGCATCAATGTTTTTGAGGCACTGTAAGTTGAAACTTCTGGTGCCAATTTTTTTGTATCTTTGAAAACAATAATTTATGTGCTAAAACAAGCAATATAAAAACGCGCAAATATTGCAATACCCTAAAGTGCAAAAATCACTATTAATTATACTCCTTGAGTAGTTTTAACGTCTCTTTCTACATACTTTGTTATAATTTTTATTAGCCTTTTTATGTCAGTTTAAAACCGACTGTGCTACTTACAGTAGAGTAAATCGCGTGTTCTTTTTACCATTCTGTGAGGTTAAGCATATAAAACCTAGCATTACAGTTGCTTCTGCTGCTGCATGATAAAAAAAATAAACGAATTCATGCTTTGTCATTGCAATCTTTATCCGCTTTTATGATTATTGATTATTTATTGAATATTCGGCTGAAAAATGTGCATGCATACTTCATTTTTTACTTGGAAAAATATATTTATTTACTTATTTATTCAGTTTTGGAACATTTTTTATTCTTTTAAATTGCGGCTGAACAATTTTTGTGCAAAGCTACTTGCAGTAGTACAAAATTAACTTATTTTTACTTTACGTGGCCTCTTTCTGGGAAATTTAATGCGTTTGTTTTTATAGAAGGCATTAAAAAACAAGTGGAAACAAGGGCTTTAGACAGGGTGAGATAAGCAGATTAGATAGGGTGAGATAAGCAGATTATACAGGGTGAGATAAGCAGATTAGACAGGGTGAGATAAGCAGGTTAGACAGGGTGAGATAAGCAGGTTAGACAGGGTGAGATAAGCAGATTAGATAGGATGAGACAAGCACTTGAAACATGGGGGATTAACCAACAGAGGCGGGTTGAGATGATGATTTTGAATGAATTTCTTCGAAAAAATGTTCATTCATCATTTTTTTAAGGGATGAAAGGGTTGGCTTAGCCGTGCACAAAACAATTCAAGCAAAAGCCTTCAAATTTCCCAAGCTTATGCGTTCCCTAAAATTATTTTGCTCGCATCCCTATTAGCAGATTCATTACCTCATTGTTTCTTACAATCAAATAGCCGAGTTAGTTTTCTTCTGGTTTGATTGCTTCTGCAATTTGCCCTGTAGTTTTTTGAACAATTTTTCTTTCCCTTGCAAGACAAGCACAATCCTTATTTTGCTGCAAGAAATCCAAATTACAGATCTACGAGACCAGGTGCGCTGAGGTAACTGTATACTGGCTGACTAAACCTATTATTCATTAGATTGTGTTGGGAGCATTGTGTGATTCTTTCTATTAGTCATTGAGCTTGAAAAATCATGCCCTGCAACTGTAGACAGAGTTAAGCTCAGAGCTTGAGTCAAGCTCTTGAAGTGCAGCGATTGAAAATCTAGGGGATTTTTTTAGCTTTGGAAGCTTCGAGCTTATAAAATTTCGAGCTTGGGAAGATTCGAGCTTGAGAGGCTTCGAGCTTGGGGAACTTCGAGGTTGGGAAGATTCCAGCTTGGGAAGCTACGAGCGTGGGAAACTTTGAGCTTGGGAAGCTTTGAGCTTGAAACGTTTCAAGCTTGGGAAGATTCGAGCTTTGGGAAGCTTCGAGCATGGAAAGATTCGAGCTTGAGGAATTTCGAGCATGGGAAGATTCGAGCTTGGGGAACTTCGAGCTTGGGAAGATTTTGGCATGGGAAGCTTCGAGACTGAAAAGATTACAGCCGGTCTTTGTCTTATTGATTAATGCTTATCCTTGTCAGATAATTACGGTGATGAAATAAATATCCACTTAAAAAATTTCTGCAGTCGCTTATAATGGAGTTTTCCTATGCTTGGCAAAAAGCAGACAAACAACTAAGAGTGAGTGGAAAGATTTTGTCATCTTAGCTGGCAGCTACCCACCCCCGATCCCGTTGAGCAAGCCATGCAATTAATTAGAAGAAACTCTGACTGTTGCGAGTAGACGGGAAGCGTTGTGTGGATTAGCTTTGCCCTGGTTGGTCTAGAAGCATGGCATGCACAGGTGCCGGATGGGGGAAGAGAGGATATGGGAAGACACACAACAAGACAGATCATCGAGGGGAAGAGTAGGAAGACGTGTGTGTGTGTGTGTGTGTGTCATTAACCAACCATCACTCACTCGCTCCTTTTAGTCTTTGCAGATTGGGAAAGTCTTCGAGTCATACTGGGGAGGCGGAGAAGAAGGGATGCAATGCAGGATTTTGTAGAGGCCTTCAACGGGCAGGAAGAGAAGGGGAAGAGAAATGAGGAGTCGGGGACGGGGAGGGCGAGAAGGAAGAGAAAACGCGAACTATCTATCCCACGGAAGCTTGAGAACGGGGATAAAAATCAGGGCGAAACAATTCTTATCCCATCAAAATCAGATCCCAAAACTGCACTTTTTATTGAAATCTAATAAAATCATCCTCGAATGGCGCACAAATTAGTTGCTAGGCTGTCTACCCAGTCGAACTCAACCGATCGGGAGTACAGTCCGAGTAGGGACGAACCTGAGGACGATCTCTTCGGCGACGTGGCGGCCGGTGACAAGGACTGCTGCTGCTCTGACAGCATGGCTGAGGATGGTGAGTGGCTGTTACCCAGTTGATTCTGTGAATGTGAATTTCCAGTGAATGAGATTCCCCAGTCTCCGAACATGAGACTGCCCAGTCTCCAAATATGAGGTTCCCCAATCTCCGAACATGAGATTCCCCAGTCTCCGAATACGAGATTCCCCAGTCTCCGAACATGAGATTCCCCAGTCTCCGAATTTGAGATTCCCCAGTCTCCGAATTTGAGATTCCCCAGTCTCCGAATTTGAGATTCCCCAGTCTCCGAATATCATATTCCAAAGTCTCCGAATATCATATTCCAAAGTCTCCAAACATGAGATTCCTCAGTCTCTGAATATAAAATTCCCCCGTCTTCAAAGATAAGATTCCCCACTCTTCGAAGATAACATTCCCCAGTCTCCGAACATGAGATTCCCCATCTCCGAATACGAGATTCCCCAGTCTCCGAATACGAGATTCCCCTGTCTTCAAAGATGAGATTCCCCAGTCTCCGAATATGAGATTCCCCAGTCTCCGAATATGAGATTCCCAGTCTCCGAATATGAGGTTCCCCAATCTCCGAACATGAGATTCCCCAGTCTCCGAACATGAGATTCCCCAGTCTCCGAATTTGAGATTCCCCAGTCTCCGAATATGAGATTCCCCAGTCTCCGAATATGAGATTCCCCAGTCTCTGAATACGAGATTCCCCTGTCTTCAAAGATGAGATTCCCCACATTCCGAACATGAGATTCCCCAGTCTCCGAATACGAGATTCCCCAGTCTCTGAATACGAGATTTCGCAGTCTCTGAATATAAGATTCCCCCGTCTTCAAAGATGAGATTCCCCACTCTTCGAAGATAACATTCCCCAGTCTCCGAACATGAGATTCCCCAGTCTCCGAATACGAGATTCCCCAGTCTCCGAATACGAGATTCCCCAGTCTCTGAATACGAGATTTCGCAGTCTCTGAATATAAGATTCCCCCGTCTTCAAAGATGAGATTCCCCACTCTTCGACGATAAGATTCCCCAGTCTCCTAATATGAGATCCCCCAGTCTCCGAATACGAGATTCCCCAGTCTCCGAACATGAGATTCCCCAGTCTCCGAACATGAATTCCCCAGTCTCCGAACATGATATTCCCCAGTCTCCGAACATGATATTCCCCAGTCTCCGAATACGAGATTCCCCTGTCTTCAAAGATGAGATTCCCCAGTCTCCGAATATGAGATTCCCCAGTCTCCGAATATGAGATTCCCCAGTCTCCGAATATGAGATTCCCCAGTCTCTGAATACGAGATTCCCCAGTCTCCGAACATGAATTCCCCAGTCTCCGAACATGAGATTGCCCAGTCTCCAAATACGAGATTCCCCAGTCTCTGAATACGAGATTCCCCCGTCTTGAAAGATGAGATTCCCCACATTTCGAACATGAGATTGCCCAGTCTCCGAACATGAATTCCCCAGTCTCTGAATATAAGATTCCCCCGTCTTGAAAGATGAGATTCCCCACATTCCGAATACGAGATTCCCCAGTCTCCGAATACGAGATTCCCCAGTCTCCGAATACGAGATTCCCCAGTCTCTGAATACGAGATTCCCCCGTCTTGAAAGATGAGATTCCCCACATTCCGAACATGAGATTCCCCAGTCTCCGAATATGAGATTCCCCAGTCTCCGAATATGAGATTCCCCAGTCTCCGAATATGAGATTCCCCAGTCTCCGAACATGATATTCCCCAGTCTCCGAACATGATATTCCCCAGTCTCCGAACATGAATTCCCCAGTCTCCGAACATGATATTCCCCAGTCTCCGAACATGAATTCCCCAGTCTCCGAATACGAGAGTCCCCAGTCTCCGAATACGAGATTCCCCAGTCTCCGAATATGAGATTCCCCAGTCTCCGAATATGAGATTCCCCAGTCTCCGAATATGAGATTCCCCAGTCTCCGAATACGAGAGTCCCCAGTCTCCGAATATGAGATTCCCCAGTCTCCGAATATGAGATTCCCCAGTCTCTTAATACGAGATTCCCCCGTCTCTGAATACGAGATTTCCCAGTCTCTGAATACGAGATTTCCCAGTCTCTGAATATAAGATTCCCCCGTCTTCAAAGATGAGATTCCCCACTCTTCGAAGATAAGATTCCCCAGTCTCCTAATATGAGATCCCCCAGTCTCCGAATATGAGATCCCCCAGTCTTCGAACATGAATTCCCCAGTCTCCGAACGTGAGATTCCCAGTTTCCTACAGTTTCCTACCGATTCTCCATAGTCGCTGAGCATCTTTTTGTCCCCAAAAAAAATTACTGCTGATTTTATTGCTGAACTACAAAGCTCCTCCACTATCCAGAAGAGGACGCCGACAGCTGTCCGTCAGCAAACTGCGAAACATTCAGCCTCGACGTATTCTCCAAGGAGTTCACCAACTGCCGCATCTACCGAGCCATCGTCCGTGGCCACCTGGCCGCCCTATACCACGCCGTCTACTGCCTCCGAGAGCCTGTCACGGTGATTGACACCAACTTCGGCGTGAACTACATCCACCTGGTGATGACCACGGCCAGCCCGGAGACCGAGTCTGCCTACGCCCCGTTTGTCTACGCCCTGTCCAACTTTCGCGTCGACGTCTGTCACGAAGATGTCGGCGGTGACACGCCGTTGAGGCTGGCGATTCGACGGGGCCTCGTTGAGCTGGTTCGGGCGGCGCTTCGTTGCGGCGCCGAGGCGCCAGATTCCGACTGTCTGCCGGCGTTGCTGCCCAGCAACCAGGCGGCTTGCGCGGCTGTCAAATCTGTCTGCGAAGATTTCCAGCCGGGTCTGTGGGTGGCCGTGGCCGCCGCCGACTACTTCCTGGTGGACCGGCTGATTGGCAGCTGGTGCCGCATCCGGGTGGCCCGCCAGGGCGATAGCCTCATCAGCTTCGCGCGACGCTCGGAGGCTGGGAGTTTGGTGAGGATTTTACCTGATCTGCCTGTCAATCAATCAATCAATCAATCAATCAATCAATCAATTTTTTAGATTTCAATAAAAGTACGTTTCACCTGTCAATCTGTCAACAAGTGTCAACATATCACTAAGTTAGCCTGTTGATCAAAGATTTGTTTGGGCGTCAGTTTTACCTAATATGTTATATGTCCATCAAACAACCTGTCAATCAAATCGTGTTTCACTTTCACCTGTTTATAAATGCACCCTGTATTTTTTTTATCCAACAGATTGATAGCCCGTCACTCACTTTTAAGTTACTCGGGTCTATTTCATTTTAACTTCAACGTGTACTTGTCTAGCTTGATAAATGACTTTGTCTCTGTCCAGCAACCTCCTTTATACTCATTCCTCGCTAATGGCAGGGTAATATTTCAGTTTCCTATAGAATTCCGCTTCCCTGAACCGCTACAAAGCTGATTAACTAAACCGACTCGTTAAGCCGATTTGTTGAAATCTTCTAAAAGGAAATGTAATAATCATCTTTCTTTTATTGCGACATTCAAAGCTTTGGTTGCTTTGAATGTATGAAGGTTTTAACACGTGGCTTAAATTAAATGTTTTAAAATGCCGTATGTTAAATTTCAAAATAACGGTCACAAAAGCAAGGATATTCATTAATTCATTAACAGTTAAAAACATTCTCTGTTTTAAAAGGAAGAATTAAACTATTGTTGCACAATTATGCTTGTTAAACACAATATCTTTGTTCGAGACCACAAAACCATGGTTCAACTAATCCACACACTCGCCACCCTACATTTCAACTATTAAAACCCGGCACCCCATGGTTAAACTAACAACAAAACCCACCACCCCATGGTTAAAATAATTACACCCGCCACTCCAAGGTGACACTAATTACACCCGCCACGTTATGGTTAAACCAACAATACCCGCCACCCCATGGTTGTACTATTTACACCCGCCACCCCATGGTTGTACTATTTACACCCGCCACCTTATGGTTAAACCAACAAACCTGCCACCCCATGGTTGGACTAACAACAACACCCGCCACCCCATGGCTGAACTAATTACACCCGCCACCCCATGGCTGAACTAATTACACCCGCCACCCCATGGCTGAACTAATTACACCCGCCACCCCATGGCTGAACTAATTACACCCGCCACCCCATGGCTGAACTAATTACACCCGCCACCCCATGGCTGAACTAATTACACCCGCCACCCCATGGCTGAACTAATTACACCCGCCACCCCATGGCTGAACTAATTACACCCGCCACCCCATGGCTGAACTAATTACACCCGCCACCCCATGGCTGAACTAATTACACCCGCCACCCCATGGCTGAACTAATTACACCCGCCACCCCATGGCTGAACTAATTACACCCGCCACCCCATGGCTGAACTAATTACACCCGCCACCCCATGGCTGAACTAATTACACCCGCCACCCCATAATTAAAAATCCGCAACCTGCACCAAAATAAATCAATTTTCACGCCCATCACCCAGATCGTTGACCTACTGGAGACCAGCCGTCCCACCCTGGAATTTGTGCACGCCACCCTGGCCGGCGATCAGCGCAAAATGTTGGAACTCCTCGGCAACAAGAATGTCAACGCCGACACGTTCGACAGGGGCTACAGGCCAGCACCTGGCGCGCCATGCCAGCCGAGATCGCTGAAAGCCGCCGCCGCCGACCTGGGCCACTACCACGTGCTCTACCTGCTGCCGGACGCTAAGAAAGGCAGCCAGCCAAGCCAGCCGCACCAATTATTAGCGTCGACAACAGTTGAGCCTCGACATCCGCGTCGTCAGCAGCAGCAGCATCGTCTGCAGCATCGGCAACAGCTGATGCAGGCCGCCAGCGTCACAGCCTTGGCCGCCGCCGCCTCGGCTTCCGCGACCGGAGCTGCGGCTGCCAGTCCGTTGGCGGCGGCAGTCGCCGCGTCGGCCGCCTGCGCCTCGCCTGCCAGAGCTGTCGGTGACAGTCCAAGGAGCCAAGCTCGACGAGGAACCTCGACAATGTGCGCGGTGATGTGACCGAGAGCTGGACTTTAGAGACCGCTTGAAGTTGATGCAGATTTTAATGTTGCATGCTGCGATCAATTTGCATTTATGACGGAGCTATCGCAGTAACGGGTCGATGAGAGACGAATAGGGTGAGAGTAGCATGAGAGTAGCATGTGAGTAGCATGTGAGTAGCATGAGAGTAGCATGTGAGTAGCATAAGAGTAACATGAGAGTAACATGAGAGTAACATGAGAGTAGCATGAGAGTAGCATGAGAGTAACATGAGAGTAGCATGAGAGTAGCATGTGAGTAACATGAGAGTAGCATGAGAGTAGCATGAGAGTAACATGAGAGTAGCATGAGAGTATCATGAGAGTAGCATGAGAATAGCATAAGAGTAACATGAGAGTAACATGAGAGTAACATGAGAGTAGCATGAGAGTAGCATGAGAGTAGCATGAGAGTAGCATGAGAGTAGCATGAGAATAGCATGAGAGTAACATGAGAGTAACATGAGAGTAACATGAGAGTAGCATGAGAGTAACATGAGAGTAGCATGAGAGTAACATGAGAGTAGCATGAGAGTAACATGAGAGTAGCATGAGAGTAACATGCGAGTAACATGCGAGTAGCATGAGAGTAGCATGAGAGTAGCATGAGAGTAACATGAGGGTAGCATGAGAGTAGCATGAGAGTAGCATGAGAGTAGCATGAGAGTAGCATGAGAGTAACATGAGAGTAGCATGAGAGTAACATGAGAGTAGCATGAGAGTAGCATAAGAGTAACATGAGAGTAACATGAGAGTAGCATGAGAGTAGCATGAGAATAGCATGAGAGTAGCATGAGAGTAGCATGAGAGCAACATGAGAGTAGCCTGTGAGTAGCATGAGAGTAACATGAGAGTAACATGAGAGTAGCATGAGAGTAGCATGAGAGTAGTATGAGAGTAACATGAGAGTAGCATGAGAGTAACATGAGAGTAGCATGAGAGTAGCATACAGTAAAGATTACAGAATTAAGGTAATGATTACAGGATCAGATGCACATGAGATAAGTCAAGACTATGGTGAGAATGGCGTAAAGCTCGAGAGTCATATAAATCCAGCCTCAGACCAAAATAGAGAATCCGAAAGCAAAAAATTGATTAGCGGATCAGGCATTGACTCCTGACGTGGAAGGAAAAAAGTGACGGAATTTTCTTAGAAACCTGATTCCAAATCTGTTGACAATAACACTCGCAGGTGCATTACCTGTTTACAAGTATTTTCGTCATCTCAAGGTGTCAATTTTCTATCAAAGTTTCCATTACAAAGCTTCATATCAAGACAGTTTGTAATAAGACAAAGAAATGTTTTACACAAATTTCTCCAATCAGCTTCTTTGCTATTTCGTGCTTGGCTGTTATTTTTTACTATGGCTCTTTCGAAAAAAATGTTTTTAATTCACAGGATTTTTTTGTCTATAAATTTGATGCAGCATTAAGTAAAATAATAATTTAGTGAAAACATTTTGCGCTGTACATAATACTACTTGCTAAGTAGTTTCAAAAATAACCGGCAAAACTTATTTAAAATTATTTATCAGCCAAAAACACCCGCGACCCGATCGTTCAACTAAAAACACCCGCCACCCCATGGTTCAACTAGAAAACACCCACCACCCCATGGTTCAACCAAAAACACCCGCCAGCCCATGGTTCAACCAAAGACACCCGCCAGCCCATGGTTCAACCAAAAACACCCGCCAGCCCATGGTTCAACCAAAAACACCCGCCAGCCCATGGTTCAACCAAAAACACCCGCCAGCCCATGGTTCAACCAAAAACACCCGCCAGCCCATGGTTCAACCAAAAACACCCACCACCCCATGGTTCAACCAAAAAAACACCACCATCTCTTGGTTCAACCAAAAACAACCACCATCCTATGGTTCAACCAAAAATTCAACCACCATCCCATGGTTCAACCAAAAAACACCACCATCTCATGGTTCAGCCAAAAATTCAACCACCACCCCATGGTTCAACCAAATTTTTTCAAAATAGCTATAGCATCTAGTTAGCATTTCAAAAGATGAGATTTGCATCTGCTCCAATCGAGCGCAATCTTTAATTTTATGTCGTAAAACTGCAAGTTTCCTATCTCCGTAGTGTATTTTTTCGCCAAAATTGCACTCCAACTAAGAAACGAAGTTTCCCGTTTTTCTATTAAAGGTGTCCTTGCTTAAAGTTGCTTTAGCCATGTGCATGTCATGGACTAATTAGAGCTACAATTTTTTTTAGTTTAACTAATTCCATAGTTTTAAAAGAAACTGCTAGGAACGTTAATTCAAAGGAGAGAAAATGCTGCTTAGGCAGTTTTTTGTCAAAGCAAAAAAGCTTCGATATAAGGATAGTACAAAGGGAAGCTTTAATCTTAGTGTGAACTTTTATGGTTATAAATAAATTATAAATTATTATAATGTAGCTACATGTACTAGATTAAATCCCCTCCCCTAGAATAATTCAGGTTTAGATTATCACCAAAATAGACAATTTAAGAGGAAAGTAAGATTAAGAGTAAAATGAGAGTTGAGTGTGACAGTGTGACTAGAGCAAGCTAAAAAAGCTAAAAAGTAATATATTCACTTTAGCATAAGAGTAAACTGAGATGCCTACGAGTATAAGGTGATATTTTAATTTGCGATATCTGGGAAAATAAAGTGACAGCCGTAAGCTTCTTTAGATATCACTGAACTTTCTATATCAAATGATGTACCATTTAAGTAGGTGTCAATTTGATGTGAAATCTATGAAAGTTGGTGTGAGATCTTTAAGAATTATGTCAGATCTATGAGAGTTGTTTGAAATCTGAGAGTTGAGTGAGATCTTTAAGAGTGGTGTCAGATCTATAAGAATGGTGTGAGATCTATGAGAGCCATGTGAGGTAAACGAGAGTTAGATTTACAAGAGATAAGTGAGATCTGTGAGAGTGGTGTGAGATACATGACAGTGGTGTCAGATCATGAGAGCAGTGTGAGATCGATGAGAGTCATGTGAGATCTATGATAGAGGTGTGAGTTTAACGAAAGTGGTGTTCGATCTACAAGAGATAAGTGAGATCTATAAGAGTGGTGTAAGATCGATTAGAGTTTTGGTAAAATCAGACTGAGAGTAGAAAGAGTAAAATAAAAAAGTTCGAAGTCAAAAAGGCAATTCATTAACAATTAGTGCATACAAATTAGGTTTTTTGTCCACAAATATATGAATAATCAATATACACCAGTGAGGGTGCCACTTTGTTTGTGTGTGTGCATGGTTTTTATTTGTTTAAATTTATTATTTTTTTATGCAAACATTAATCGGGTTCATTTATAACAAACACACGATTGAGTCGAACGTAAAATCGACGAAAAGCACATAGAAATGTCGCAACAAGCCTTTTTTATGAAGTCCTCCAACTTTGGGGTGATGGGGCGCAAAGGATTCACAATTTTACAAATTTATTTAGCTTTTTTTCTCAATAATTTACGAAACTGAAAGTTAGGACAAAGACACGCGCACAAACAAAGACTCGGACACAAATAAAGAACAAAAGGAACAAAAATTCACAAAATATTTGGTAGCAAGCGTTTAACAAAGGATGGATGAAAACATTAGAAAGCATTTCTTTCGAAATCGCGCTAGGAACAAAACTATTATTTCTCATTATAGCTCAATAAAAATATCTGGGGGATTCGTTTTTAATTAAATCGACTGGTTGGTAATAAAACACGGGGATTTCTCAGTGCCCAGACAGCTATCAATCTGACAAGTTTCGTGTGAGCTTTCTTTGGCAGCTATAAGCGCTAACAGGCGAAGCGAATATTCAAAACACATTTTTGTTTTATTGTTAAAATTAATAAAATATATATTGCGCACGGGATGGTCTCGAAGCAGGACAAGGACTCTTTGTTTCGCAGCTCTTTGTTCGCCTTTAGTTACTTAAATCGGATTTTTTGAATCGTAAAAGAAGCCAAAAATATATGGACAGATTTATGAGATAACGGAAAGACAGGCAGACAGGCAGACAAACAGACGGATAGATATAGACAGACAGACAGACAGACAAACAGACAGAGACAGACAGACAGACAAACAGACAGACAAACAGACAGACAGACAGAAAGACAGACAGACAGACAGACAGACAGAAAGACAGATAGACAGACAGGCAGACAGACGGATAGGCGGTCTGAGACCGAAGGAATTTCAAGTAAATAAAATCTGCACAAAGACAACAGAGCCGCTTGCACTATAAATTAACTACACAATGCAGCAATAACCAATGCCGACAAGAATATAGCGAACACAATCGAATCAAAACGCCATTGGACTCTCGATAGAGAACACGGAGGGGGGAGGTGCACCAGAAAAGACGGACAACAAAAGCAAATAATTTTAACACGAATGCCTTCAACTTTAACTGCTTTAAGTTGATCCTAAGCAGGGGAAATAAGCCTACGTTGCTATTTGCTTTTTTTACATCCTTTGCTTACTACTCGCAGAATATAATAGTAATAAAGCGATATTAATCGTATTAGCGTCACGTTGACAGCACAGCCACGCAGTCCTTGACGCTGTGGTAGATCATGTTCTTCACCTGCAACTTGTCCTCGTGATTGGTGTGCGCCGAGGATAGCTGACGGAATTCTCTGGTCAGTTGCAGGCACTGCTTGATGTTCTCCGGGCTGACAAAGTCTGTGGCTACCTTGATGCAGCTGTGCAGGTTTCTCACCTGGTTCGGGGGTGGAAGGATTTGTTTGACATTATTAGGATAGAACAGCACACGCAAGGATAGAACAGCACACGCAAGGATAGAACAGCACACGCAAGGATAGAACAGCACACGAAAGGATAGAACAGCACACGCAAGGATGGAACAGGATAGAACAGCACACGCAAGGATAGAACAGCACACGCAAGGATAGAACAGCACACGCAAGGATAGAACAGCACACGCAAGGATAGAACAGCACACGCAAGGATAGAACAGCACACGCAAGGATAGAACAGCACACGAAAGGATAGAACAGCACACGCAAGGATGGAACAGGATAGAACAGCACACGCAAGGATAGAACAGCACACGCAAGGATAGAACAGCACACGCAAGGATAGAACAGCACACGCAAGGATAGAACAGCACACGCAAGGATAGAACAGCACACGCAAGGATAGAACAGCACACGCAAGGATAGAACAGCACACGCAAGGATAGAACAGCACACGAAAGGATAGAACAGCACACGCAAGGATAGAACAGCACACGCAAGGATAGAACAGCACACGCAAGGATAGAACAGCACACGCAAGGATAGAACAGCACACGCAAGGATAGAACAGCACACGCAAGGATAGAACAGCACACGCAAGGATAGAACAGCACACGCAAGGATAGAACAGCACACGCAAGGATAGAACAGCACACGCAAGGATAGAACAGCACACGCAAGGATAGAACAGCACACGCAAGGATGGAACAGGATAGAACAGCACACGCAAGGATAGAACAGCACACGCAAGGATAGAACAGCACACGCAAGGATAGAACAGCACACGCAAGGATAGAACAGCACACGAAAGGATAGAACAGGATAGAACAGCACACGCAAGGATAGAACAGGATAGAACAGCACACGCAAGGATAGAACAGGATAGAACAGCACACGCAAGGATAGAAGAGGATAGAACAGCGCACGCCAGGATAGAACGGGATAGAACAGCGCACGCCAGGATAGAACAGGATAGAACAGGATAGAACAGGATAAAACAGCGCACGCCAGGATAGAACAGGATAGAACAGGATAGAACAGCACACGCCAGGATAGAACAGGATAGAACAGGATAGAACGGCACACGCCAGGATAGAACAGGATAGAACAGCACACGCCAGGATAGAACAGGATAGAACGGCACACGCCAGGATAGAACAGCACACGCCAGGATAGAACAGGATAGAACGGCACACGCCAGGATAGAACAGGATAGAACGGGATAGAACAGGATAGAACAGGATAGAACAGCACACGCCAGGATAGAACAGGATAGAACGGCACACGCCAGGATAGAACAGGATAGAACAGCACACGCCAGGATAGAACAGGATAGAACAGGATAGAACGGCACACGCCAGGATAGAACAGGATAGAACAGCACACGCCAGGATAGAACAGGATAGAACGGCACACGCCAGGATAGAACAGGATAGAACAGCACACGCCAGGATAGAACAGGATAGAACAGGATAGAACGGCACACGCCAGGATAGAACAGGATAGAACAGCACACGCCAGGATAGAACGGCACACGCCAGGATAGAACAGGATAGAACAGCACACGCCAGGATAGAACAGGATAGAACGGCACACGCCAGGATAGAACAGGATAGAACGGGATAGAACAGGATAGAACGGCACACGTCAGGATAGAACAGGATAGAACAGCACACGCCAGGATAGAACAGGATAGAACGGCACACGCCAGGATAGAACAGGATAGAACAGCACACGCCAGGATAGAACAGGATAGAACAGGATAGAACGGCACACGCCAGGATAGAACAGGATAGAACAGCACACGCCAGGATAGAACAGGATAGAACGGCACACGCCAGGATAGAACAGGATAGAACAGCACACGCCAGGATAGAACAGGATAGAACGGCACACGCCAGGATAGAACAGGATAGAACAGCACACGCCAGGATAGAACAGGATAGAACAGGATAGAACGGCACACGCCAGGATAGAACAGGATAGAACAGCACACGCCAGGATAGAACGGCACACGCCAGGATAGAACAGGATAGAACAGCACACGCCAGGATAGAACAGGATAGAACGGCACACGCCAGGATAGAACAGGATAGAACGGGATAGAACAGGATAGAACGGCACACGTCAGGATAGAACAGGATAGAACAGCACACGCCAGGATAGAACAGGATAGAACGGCACACGCCAGGATAGAACAGGATAGAACAGCACACGCCAGGATAGAACAGGATAGAACAGGATAGAACGGCACACGCCAGGATAGAACAGGATAGAACAGCACACGCCAGGATAGAACAGGATAGAACGGCACACGCCAGGATAGAACAGGATAGAACAGCACACGCCAGGATAGAACAGGATAGAACAGCACACGCCAGGATAGAACAGGATAGAACAGCACACGCCAGGATAGAACAGGATAGAACGGCACACGCCAGGATAGAACAGGATAGAACGGGATAGAACAGGATAGAACGGCACACGCCAGGATAGAACAGGATAGAACAGCACACGCCAGGATAGAACGGCACACGCCAGGATAGAACAGGATAGAACAGCACACGCCAGGATAGAACAGGATAGAACGGCACACGCCAGGATAGAACAGGATAGAACGGGATAGAACAGCACACAACAGGATAGAACAGGATAGAACAGCGCACGCCAGGATAGAACAGGATAGAACGGCACACGCCAGGATAGAACAGGATAGAACGGGATAGAACAGGATAGAACAGGATAGAACGGCACACGCCAGGATAGAACAGGATAGAACGGGATAGAACAGCACACAACAGGATAGAACAGGATAGAACAGCGCACGCCAGGATAGAACAGAATGGATCACCAACCTGATGCGGCGCGCCAGCGGGGATGAAGATGGCGTCGCCAAGGAATTGCACGATGGTGAAGGGCCGCACCCCGTGCTCCTCGCGCAGCCGGTCCAGCAGCCCGGCGCTGAGGTAGGCGAGCTGGTCGTGAATGGGGTCGCTGTCCGGGTCGGGCCGTTCGCCCCGCTCGGCGAGGACTTGGTGCAGAAATCGCCGGATTGCGGGCGCGTCGCCGGGGCTGAAGATCTGCCAGAGGGCGCCGGGGATTCGGCGCTCCACGGTGACTGAGCGGAGAACCTGCGAGAGTGTCAAACGGGTGAGATTTTAGGATGAGATTAGAGATCAGACATGAGAGACTAGACTATCAAGTGAGATTTTAGGATACGATGTGAGAGACTAGACTGTTAAGTGAGATTTTTGAATGAGATTAGAGATAAGACATGAGAGACTATATTGTCAAGTGAGATTAGAGATAAGACATGAGAGACTAGACTATCGAGTAAGATTTTAGAATGAGATTAGAGATAAGACATGCGAGACTAGACTATCAGGTGAGATTTTAGGATGAGATTAAAGATGAGACATGAGAGACTAGATTTTTTAGTGCGATTTAAGGATGAAATTAGAGATAAGACATGAGAGATTAGACTATCAAGCGAGATTTAGAATGAGATTAGAGATAAGACATGAGAGACTATATTATCAAGTGAGATTTTAGGATTAGATTAGAGATGAGCCATGAGAGACTAGACTATCAAGTGGGATTTTAGGATAAGATTAAAGATAAGACATAAGAGAGACTAGATTATCAAGCGAGGTTTTATGATGAGATTAGAGATAAGAAATAAGAGAGACTAGATTATCAAGTGAGATTTTAGGATAAGATTAGAGATAAGACGTGAGAGACTAGATTATTTAGTGAAATTTTAGGATGAGATTAAAAATGAGACACGAGAGACTAAATTATGAAGTGAGATTTTAGAATGAGATTAGAGATAAGGCATTATAGAATAGATTATTAAGTGAATTTGAAAATAGGATTGAAAATAATACACGAGGGACAAGATTTTGAAGAGACATTTTGGGATGAGATTAGAGATAAGCTATGAGGGACTAGATAACTAACTGAGATATTATAGAATCTTTAAAATAATACACCTTTTAATTATATCAAATGTTGTACAATTTAATGAACAATACAAGCAAGTTAAATATTCTTATCATATTACTAACAGTTCTGCTGAACTAAGTAGCGCAGTACAAACAAAAACAATAATTAAAATAATAGTACAAACCTGCGGATCAACTTTGGCCCGTTCCAGAGCGGCATAGACGGCCGCCTTCTGCTGCTCAACGGCGTCGTCGGGCACGCCGACGTACACCAGCAGGTTAACAGCGTCGGCAATGTCCAGATGCAGATTGGTGGTGCCAGTAGCGTCGCAGCGAGCCATTCCGTAGGCGTTGTACATCTTCGGGCCAAGGTCGGGCTGTACAAAGAATGCGGGCAGGCGGGTGGCCAGATTCAACCGGCCGTCGCGCCTGCTGTACTCGGGCAGCGGCAGGGCGCGCTGGAAGTCCTCGTAACGGTCTGGCAGGATCTGCCAGCGACAAAGGAAATGGGTTATAGTAATATTGTTTATCGATACATATCGGATCGGGGTTGATAATATGTGTCCTACAAACAGTTTTTAGAGGGCTTTTTGAGCTTTCGTGCTTTACAAAACTCTGCTCAATTTTGCGTTGATAATTTTTTTAGAAAAAAATTGCGATTTTAATATATAAACCCTGCTCTTTCTACTAACCAGTAGACGATTTGGGACATGATATTGACATTTTCTTTCCAAACTAACGAGGCTTTAAAATAAAAAAATGACGGAAAACTTGGCGAAAACATGAGCGTCGTTTTTTTTATTAAAAAAAAGCGGCAGACATCAAAAAAATTAAAAATCAAGAAGGCCCAGGAGAAAGTATCGATATTGTGGTGAAAGAGTAGAAGCTGCTAAGCACGAAGCATCAAAGAGAGAGGAGAGCAGAAGGCGTTGGGTGACATCTGCATTTCAAGTCGTGACACGTTGCCGCATCAGGCAAACCCTCGACTCGGAGAAAGTAAAAGAGGAAACAATGTAGCGTTTTCATATTCGCGGAAATCCCCATATTTGATATTTCCAGGAAACAGACGGGCTGCTGACGTGTGGCGGTGTTTTTTTCTTGAATTTTATCGATGACAAATGCGAAGCCCTTAATATGAATAAATGCCAGATCCTCAATATCAATAAATCCCTGATCCTAAATATGAATAAATCCCACATACTCAATATCAATAAATCCCTGATCCTAAATATAAACGAATCCCAGATCCTCAATATGAAAAAATTCCAGATCCTCAATCTGAATGAATCCCATATCCTCAATATGAATAAATTCCTGTTCCTTAATATGAATAAATCCTAGATCCTCAATATGAACAAATCCTAGATCCCCAATATGAATAAATCCCAGATCCTCAATATGAATAAATCCCAGATCCTCAATATGAATAAATCCCATATCCTCAGTATGAATAAATTCCTGATCCTCAATATGAACAAATCCCATATCCTCAATATGAACAAATCCCAGATCCTCAATATGAACAAATCCCAGATCCTCAATATGAATAAATCCTAGATCCTCAATATGAACAAATCCCAGATCCCCAATATGAATAAATCCCAGATCCTCAATATGAATAAATCCCAGATTTTCAATATGAACAAATCCCAGATCCTCAATATGAATAAATCCCAGATTTCCAATATGAACAAATCCCAGATCCTCAACATGAATAAATCCCAGATCTTGAATCTGAAGAAATCCCAGATCCTCAAAATGAATAATAAATCCAAGATCCTCAAAATGAATAATAAATCCCAGATCCTCAAAATGAATAATAAATCCCAGATCCTCAAAATTGATAAATTTCATACCCTCAAATGCAATAAATCCCTAAAGTTAAAGCATCCTCAGCAATAATCCTTGCCCGCAGCGACAAACCTGTTGAAAGTCGTCACCAGGCGGCCAGTCCTTCAACTTCAAATTGAGCGGCTCGCCCGTGGCCGGATCCTTCAATCGTTTCTTGATGCTCTCGAAGCCGTCCCAGAAGAATTTCATCGGGTTGGGCGGCAGCTCAGCGCCCGCCTGACAGTTGACCACGTTGGCCCGGCAGCTGCCGAATTGCCGGCTGAAGGTGCGCGGATGCCAGAGCGTCTGGTTAACGAGCCGGTCGCAGCCGCTGACAACAACTGGAAGGCCGCGACGCCACTGACGCTGGAAGGCCGTCAGGTTGGCCGGATGATGCGGCTCGCGAAGTCGCAACAGCATCGGGCGACGATTGCTTGAATTGCTGTCCGAACTGCTTCTAGGAGAAGCCGACAAAGAAGACGAAGGAGGCAAGTCCACTGTGCGGCCGGTTTCGTCCAACCATTCGCCGTTAGGCTCCGCGAGAGGACTCGACGGCGACGGGACCGTCTGACCGCTGATGTTGTCGGGCTGCAGCCTCGCCAGTTCGAGCGTCAGCTTAGTCAGAGCGTCTGTGGGGACGGCGATGCACGTCAGCACCATCCGTTCGGGATCGTGCGGCTGCCGGTTGGCGGTGCAGCAGCTAGCGGCCGCTGCAGCCGCTGCCGCCGCTGCCGCCGAGGCAGCCGCCGACGATGCGCCGGAAGCTCCGTCGGCGGCGGCGGCGGCTGCAGCGGCGGCGGCGGCGGCTGCGGCATTCATCAGCTGCTTGAGCCGGGTGGCCGGCGCCGGGGCACCCGACTCCGCCGCCGACGTTGCCGCCGCCGTGGACGAGGAGGAGGAGTTCCCGGATGCCGAGGACTTATCGGAGCGCTTGCCGGCGGCGCAGTCGGTGCAGATGACGAAGCCGCATTTCAGGCAGCTGTAGTGCGCGTTGAATAGCGCCGTCTCGCACTGGTCGCAGACCTCGCGGACGCCGCAGACTGGCCGCTTCCACTGCAACGGCTGTGGCGGCTGGTGGCGCTGCTGCTGCTGCTGCTGACTTGGTGTCGAGCAGTTCGCCGGCGCGTCGGATTTTGGCGAGGCGCCGCTGCCGGCCCCGCCGCGAGTTCTGAGAATCTGCTTCTCATTGCCGGCCAGGTCTTTGAAACTGTCGGCCACGAAGCCGAGGATGTAGCGGGCGGTGGCCTTGTCAAGGCGGGGCGTCAGCAGCGGCAGCTGCGGCAGCCACAGGGCCAGGTCTTCGGCCTCAGCGTCGGCGATGTCGCAGAAGCCGGCGGCCGTGACCGCGCCTTTCTTGTTGTAGCGGAGTCTGCGCGTGGGCGGGTGGTTATGGCGCTGATATAGGTGCCGATATGTTGCGTATTTAATTTAATAGCAAAGACAGTATTTTTAAAGGTTGATTGATAGTTTAATAGATATAGAGACCGATAGATAGATAGATAGATAGATAGATAGATAGATGGATAGATAGATAGATAGATAGATAGATAGATAGATAGATAGATAGACAGATAGATAGATAGATAGATAGATAGATAGATAGATAGATAGATAGATAGATAGATAGATAGATAGATAGACAGATAGATAGATAGATAGATAGATAGATAGATAGATAGATAGATAGATAGACAGATAGATAGATAGATAGATAGATAGATAGATAGATAGATAGATAGATAGATAGATAGATAGATAGATAGATAGATAGATAGATAGTTGGATAGATAGATAGATAGATTGATTGATTGATAGATACACAGACAAATAGATTGAGTTTTAAAATTGAAAGATTGTTTAAAAATCAAGACAGTGGCCTTTAAAAGATGTAAATCAATCTACTTAAAAAATTATCCTATATTAATCTCAACCAATCTTTAATCGCAATAGAATACACAGAAGCAGAAAATACAAGCCTAAAGCAGAGAGAATCGTAGACCTCGCAATTAAGTCGTTAGTAAACAATTGTAATGCCAGTGAAAGAGCAATTTCATTAAGTTTCTATTGTTGTATTATTCTAGAGAGCTTCGCCAGATCTCTCTCACTGTTAACCCAGCCTGTGCTATTCTGCCTATGCCTGAATTAGCGCTGAATAAATGCTCACAGCTGAGTTACCCTGGAGCTTATAACAACAAGGCTACTTAATACTGCGAATGCAAACCGTACCCTCAGCTCACCCCGCTGAGCGCCATTTCCTCTCGCCTAAATAATTAATAGCCACAGAGTTCTCTCTTTCTCTGCTAGCCGTGCTGTCACCGCATTGAGGCGGTAATGAATACAAATTAATACGCTTGCAGGAGCTGTCGTTACTCACTATAAAAACATAGTTAAAAGTACATTTCTGTACACAAAGAAACCTGAGTTGCTGGGCTAAGTTTTGTACGGCGATAATAAACAGGTCTTGCTTAAGTTGTATCAGCGTGGGTTCTGTCACACCCTGTGAGATTGGAGCGCACCGAATGCTGAGCCTGTATGTTGGCTACATTACTAGCTGAAAGCTGGACAGAGAGCCAACGCACTTAGTGTGTTTTAGATAAACATGAACTTGCATACTGATTATTAGTTAGATTTGCAGGTAAATAAAATGATGGATAGACAGACAGATAGACAGATAGATAGATAGGTAGATAGATAGATAGATAGATAGATAGATAGATAGATAGATAGATAGACAGATAGATAGATAGATAGATAGATAGATAGATAGATAGATAGATAGATAGATAGATAGATAGATAGATAGATAGATAGATAGATAGATAGATAGATAGATAGATGGATAGATAGATAGACAGGTAGATAGATAGATAGATAGATAGATAGATAGATAGATAGATGGATAGATAGATAGACAGGTAGATAGATAATAAATAGATTGATTGATTGACTGATTGATGGACATACATGTATATAGATAGATAAACAGACATAGCTGGACAAATCGATCACAGCTGACTAGCGCCTCAAGGCTGTTGCAGTTAGTACTCGTAATATTGAAACGAAACCATGTTATGCATAAATAAAAGCATTTTCCTCTCCCTGACCGGCTCTCTCAAGAAAGTACCGAAGACGAGAGAGAGAGAGAGCAATAGAAATGCCCCGGTGAACAGGCGCCCCGTCAGTGCAAAATATTTCTTGTCTAGTTTGGCGAGAGAATAAATAAGCCCGGGTTGGCACAGCTATTAGAATATTTCTGCGCGCAGGCAAGGCACGCACTAAGCTGGCTAGCAATGCTTTGAAAGCTAAATTGCACAGCAGGGCTTAACGTACGTGTCTGCCAGGGCTTTTGGGGGGGTTATTTATATATAGCATATAGCACTATGCCGGGGTAAACACGGGATAATGAATTCTACTAATGGACGCGTTTCGCGAAGCACGTAGAGACAGAGAGAGAGAGATAGCACAGTGACCTCGGTGGAATTAATGTGCCGCCCCGCAAGCTTTAGTTCAACTTGGCTGACTGACCTCTTTCTGAACGGGAAATGCAGCTTGTATTTAAATACATTCTTGCGTGCCTAACTGACCGTGTAGCGTTTCGGACTGCGCGCAGCAGATAGTGCTGTTCCTGGCTTGGTTATGACGCATTCCAGTGCTGGGAGAGCTTGAGAATATGAATCTGTCTCTTTCTGTCAATCTATCAATCTATCTGTCTATCTATCTATCTATCTATCTATCTATCTATCTATCTATCTATCTATCTATCTATGTATGTATCTATCTATCTATCTGTCTGACTGTCTGTCTGTCTATCTATCCATCTATCTATCTATATATCTATCTATCTATCTATCTATTTATCTATCTATCTATCTATCTATCTATCTATCTATCTGTCTATCTATCTATCTATCTATCTATCTATCTATCTATCTATCTGTCTATCTATCTATCTATCTATCTATCTATCTATCTATCTATCTAACTATCTATCTGTCTATCTCTCTATCCCTCAGATATATGAGACTTAATATCTTGTTTTATCTATTTAGCTAGTGATTTCCAATATTAAAGGCCAACAGACAGCAACTTCAAGGCAATGTACAGGAGAAAACTTACTTCCTGAAACCAACGTATCGACAGATAATTCCGCTAGTTCCATGCTGCTGATGCTGCTGATGGTGTGGCTGATGATGCTGCTGCTTCTTGGCGGCTCCGCCAGAAGAGATGCTGGTGCCAGATTTCGACAACTGCAACGGTCGGCATTCCCGACACTTGGGCAGCTTCGGGCACGTCTCCAAGCAACCAGCGTCTTGGATGAACGGTTCAAGACTTTTCTCGTAGTGCTGGCGGCTGTGCTTGTTGATTGGTCGGACTTTCAGTCGGGCCACTGCGGGGTATGAGACAGGTATGAGACTAGATGATCTATTCAGGTATGAGACTGGATGATCTATTCAGATATGAGACTAGATGATCTATTCAGATATGAGACTAGATGATCTATTCAGGTATGAGACTAGATGATCTATTCAGGTATGAGACTAGATGATCTATTCAGGTATGAGACTAGATAAACAAAATTCTAGATTTTTCCTCGCAGATATACCGTAACAGCAAGTTCCCGTTGCATAAAAGTACACGAGTCCATGCCTATTTTTAACTTAATTTCACAATCCCAACCATCGACATTAACTGACGCCAAAAAAATCAAGCATTTCATATGCATACCTACTTGCTAGTTTAGACACGCTAACTGTATGCCATTATTGTTTGAAAATTAATCAAAGCTGACAATGAAAGCATGAATAGATGGATCTTAGATGGATGGATAGATGAATGAAAAAAAAGCAGAAGACCACAATAGTTGGTGGTAAGGGAACGGTACAATAGCATAAAAAGCAATTTGAAAAAAAAATCTACGTACTTGCATGAATTTCTGCTGCTATTCACAAGCTTAAACCGCACTAGCACAATCTCCCCACCCCACCCCTAACCTCCTTTCCTGCCCCCATACTATAGTCAGCTTTTAATGCATTTCGCTATACGCATTCTGTTTGTCTGTCTGTAAGCAGAAAGCATGACTCATTTGGTGAAATTCTCTGCTTTTTTCTCTATATACAGAGCTGCGCGTGGGACTGTGTTAACGTAACACGCTTTTTACAGAACTGTGTGTGTGCATGTGTTTGAAACAATGCAAAAAGTACATTGGACAACTATATTAAACTAAACTAAATGCAGTTTTTAACAATTCAATATTGAAAGCTGAAAGTAGAAGTTCAATGAGTTGCTCGGAAAAAAATGCAGAGTCTGAAGTTAAATAATGATAATTATCTTTTTCTTTTTGTCTTTGTCTTTGTCCCACACTGGACCAGCTGCTGTTCCACAAATAATTTGACCCGCCTTCAAAATTGTTGGGCCAATTTGGGATCAATTTTAGGATTGGGAGCGCGACAGTGCTGATCCGCCCACTTGACTGATAGCTGTCTTTCGCTTTGACTTTGGCGTAACGGGAACAGGGGGAGAATTTTCGGCGTCTCCTCAGCAACAGCTGCGCAGCAAATTGGGAACAAAATAGGGGAAAACGAGGGAAAAAATAATTCTTGGATAGAAACTTTGGACAAGGGGGATTAAGGGACAGAGAATAGGGAGATGAGAAAGGACAGAGAATAGGGAGATGAGAAAGGACAGAGAATAGGGAGATGAGAAAGGACAGAGAATAGGGAGATGAGAAAGGACAGAGAATAGGGAGATGAGAAAGGACAGAGAATAGGGAGATATAGGGACAGGGGAATAGGGAGATGAAGGGACAGAGAATAGGGAGATGAAGGGACAGGGGAATAGGGAGATATAGGGACAGATAGTAGGGAGATGAAGGGACAGATAGTAGGGAGATGAAGGGACAGATAGTAGGGAGATGAAGGGACAGGGAATAGGGAGATGAAGGGACAGAGAATAGGGAGATGAAGGGACATAGAATAGGGAGATTAAGGGACAGAGGAATACGGACAGGAAGGGACAGAGGAATCAAGATGCAATGGATATGAATTAGGTCGAGTTGGGATCTAATTATGCAGAGGGATTTTATTGCAAAAACTATAGAAGAACGCGCGCTTGGTACAAATAAAATTGAGAAGGTCTTTGAGAGCTTAAGCCCCTTTGGGATTTAGAGCGAACATTAATTCCTTATGATCCCTAGGGATATATTTATATTTAATAATGCAGCTGCTTGCCTTGCCGTGTGGGAGAGCGCGAGTGAGTAAGCGAGGGTGCCGGAGGACTCAATCCCCAAATACACATGGCATTACAAGCACGCATACTATAACTATATGGGTATACAGCTTGGGCAAATATAGATTTTATATTAGTTCCAACGTGAACTAAACCGGATGAAGCTAGGGATGAAGCTTTGGGTTTAGAGAAGGAGCAAAAGAAGGGTACAGTTTGAGACCCACCCGCGGCTCCCGCAAGGCTAGCAAGAGGAGAAAATCAAGAACTGGGATTTATTTCCCGTCGCAGCTAGCCCCCCCTTCCTCTTCCCTTTTTTGCCCTAGTGCTGGAGTAGACAGACCAGACAGACAGACAGACTGCTGTAGCCTAGAATCTAGATGAGGATTTTGTTCCCACAGTTCCCCGGCGGGTACGCATTTCCAGTGTACAGAAAAAAAAACGAGAATGTACTCTCAAAATAAGAGCAGAGCACGTGAGAGAGAGTCTTCTTTAACACAGAGACCAGCTGAGCAAGCCACTCTCTTCCCCTTCCCCGAGGAGGAGGGATAGAGGGAGTTATCGATTTTTCCCAACTCTAAGCTCCTCTCCGCTTCAGTTGCGGGACAGGCAGAGACACACAGACAGATTAGTAGAGAAGTAGGAATATAGTATTGCCTGACTTGAGCAATAGCTTTCCCTTTGCTATTTTTTTCTTCGTCTCTTTAATTCTCCCTGTAATTCTGTAGCTCCCATCCATCCTACGTAGCCACAAAATCCTTTTCCCCACCCACAAATTGTCCTTAATACTTATGCTTCTCATTCTTCCCTGAGAAACACGCAGGGGACAGGGTGTGTGACTCACACTCACGCTCAGAAGCAATCTAACTTGGACATGGAGTTTAGAAAAAAAGGGAGAGAAAAAGAGGCGTACATAGTTTTTTTAAATATAAGACCTCAAATAAGTATTCCATGTTGTATTTGTGTGCCAGCAAGAATGTAGTAAGCCCTAGTGTATATGAATTAATAATGAGTCAGAAGCCATGTGAGTAGCTAAATTGAATGGGTTTAAAGACTCACTGACCCAAGCTATGCGGTTTATATGGAATTTTGAAAAGTACAAGTACCGTTTTTTATTGTATGAATCATGCTATAGCATTTATCGATCTATACATGTAGACTATAAAAAACTTTCTACTTATTGCTATCAGAAAACTTTCAGAGAACAAAGCATTTAATATGTCAGTCAATCTGCCTGTCTGCCTGTCTGTCTGTCTGTCTGTCTGTCTGTCTGTCTGTCTGTCTGTCTGTCTTCTGTCTGTCTTTTTGTCTGTCTGTCTGTCTGTCTGTCTGTCTGTCTGTCTGTCTGTCTGTCTGTCTGTCTGTCTGTCTGTCTGTCTGTCTGTCTTTTTGTCTGTCTGTCTGTCTGTCTGTCAGTCTGTCTGTCTTTTTGTCTGTCTGTCTGTCTGTCTGTCTGTCTGTCTGCCTACCTGTCTGTCTTTCTGTCTGTCTGTCTGTCTGTCTGTCTGTCTGTCTGTCTGTCTATCTGTCTGTCTGTCTGTCTATCTATGTATCTGTCTGTCTGTCTGTCTGTCTGTCTGTCTGTCTATTAATCTCCCACAGAAGAAAAATACACTCACGCATCTCCTTTCCAGGAAACTGTTCCTCCAGCTTAGGCGGAGCCGCGGCAGACTCTTCCGCACTGGTCACCGATTCCTCTTTTTTAATTCGCTTCTTCACCGGGCCGAGAGAGCCGCAGCTGGCAGAGGCGGCGGCGGCGGCTGGTCCCGAACTAGTCGAAGACGAGGTCGGCGATCGCTGCTGCTGCTGCTGGGCCTCGAGTTTGGGGGCTGTCAGACTCGGCCCGTTATTAGTGAAAGACGGCGACTCGGATTTCACCGGGTGGTTGAAGTCGGGCATGCCGGCTCCGCTGCCGCTGCTACGGCGTTTGATGGCACGCTTCTGGTCGTCGCTGGCGTGACTCATCTGAGCAGTGCGACGGGATGGACGAGTTAATGGGAATTTAATCCTAGATTTGATTAAAAAAGACTCGATGGAAATCGATCAGGTAGATACGAGCTATAACAAAGACTGTGGAAATCACTCACGCAGATGAAACAAAGACCCGATGGAAATCGCTCACGTAGATATAACAAAGACTCTATGGAAATCGCTCCCGTAAATGAAACAAAGACCCGATGGAAATCGCTCACGTAGATATAACAAACACTCGATGAAAATCACTAACATGGATATAACAAAGACTTGAATGTAATCGCTCACGTAGATATAACAAAGACCCGATGAAAATCACTCATAGATATAACAAAGACTCGAAGAAAATCGATCACGTAGATGAAACAAAGACCCGATCGAAATCACTCACGTAGATATAACAAAGACCCGATGATAATCACTGATAGATATAACAAAGACTCTATAAAAGTCGCTTACGTATAAGTAACAAAGACTGGCTAATATAAGACATTACAGAAAAGAAAATTAAATTAATAAATATTATGATTTCATTTCAAATTTACTATGAAGCAATAACAAGTCTTCGAAAAAGTATTTGCCTAGTTTTTGATGCCTTAGGCTACAAGTAGCCGTCTATTTTCTTTTATTTTTTATTTTTATTTTATATTATTTTCAACGATTTAAAAAAAATGTTACCATAGAAAGAAGTCAGCTGATTCAAGTCTGCGAGGGTATTATTTTTTCTATAATAATAATGAAAATTTTAACAAAAAGCAAAAAAATTGCAAAGCTCCCGGCTGTCGATATTTTTTTCCTATTATTATTTTCTGCTTTTACAGGCAGGCGTGTAGCTAAAAGCAGACTAAATTTAGCTGGGCTTTGACAATATTCAGATAGGAAGAAGATCGGAACAGATGCAGTGGATACAGTTAGTAAAATCAATTGAAATCAAAGAGAATGTCGGCAGGATGCGAGAAAAAAATAGAGGCGATGAAAAGGCTAGTGAGATCTGAGATTACTGAGATAAAAAAAATTGTCGGAGAACAAAAGACGAACCGGCTAACAGATGCTGTAGAGCAACCTGGAGAGTGCAAGTCAGAGAGACGTGACGCAAAGAGAAAAAGATTAGCGAAAAGAGGGGACAGAAAAACATACATAAGAAAAGATAGAAACGTACAGAGGGGAGAAAGAGGAGCGTACAGAGGGGAGAGAGGAGCGTACAGAGGAAAGAGAGGAGCGTACAGAAAGAAGAGAGGAGCGTACAGAGGGAAGGGAGGAGCGTACAGAGGGTAGAGAGGAGCGTACAGAAGAGGAAAGAGGGAAGAGAGGAGCGCACAGAGGGTAGAGAGGAGCGTACAGAAGAGGAAAGAGGGAAGAGAGGAGCGCACAGAGGGAAGAGAGGAGCGTACAGAAGAGGAAAGAGGGAAGAGAGGAGCGCACAGAGGGAAGAGAGGAGTGTACACAGGCAAGAGAAGAGAGTAAAGAGGGAAGGGAGGAGCGTACAGAGGGAGGAGAGGAGCGTACAGAAGAGGAAAGAGAGTAACGAAAAAAGTCTGAAGTCTGAAGAATAATAGAATGAGAAACTGGAGAAAAGTTGAATTTTAACGCTAGGGAATCGGATAAATCAAATCAAACGTAAGCCAGACAGACAACAAAAAAATAACAAACAGCCAAGAAAATCCATCAAATAATAGACTCAGCTTAATGCTTATTAATTCCCCCCGGAACAGTCAGAAATCGGTAAACAAGAAAAGAAGGCTAGATAACTAACCTGATCATCAGAGTCGGCCGTCTCCTCTCGCTGCTCCTCTTGCAGCCGACGCAGCCAGGCCTTCTTCAGGCCCATCTTTTGAGCGGCGGCGCTCGTCGAAGCGGCGGCTGAAACGGCGGCGGCCGCGGCGGACGAGGCGGCGCCGCTAGTGAGCGCCGAAAGCTGCTGCTGCTGCTGCTGCTGCTGGTGATGATGCGGGGTTAGCCGAGAGCCAGAACGACATCCTGGGCTGGTTCCACCAGCGATGGCGCCGCTGCCAGCGACGGGGCCGGGCGTGCCGGTGCTGGTGATGGAGCCAGTTGGCGACGAGGTCGAATTACTCGGCGTACTGGACTTGTTCTGACCCTGATGATGATGCTGCTGCTGCTGGTGGTGCGGGTGATGCTGCGGCTGCGGCTGGAGTTGCTGCGGCTGCTGCTGAGGCGGCGGCGGCGGCGGAGGCTGCAACTGTTGATGGTGATGATGATGCTGCTGTTGTTGCTGTTGTTGCTGCTGCTGCTGCTGAAGATGCTGCTGCAACTGCTGCTGAAGCTGCTGCATCTGGAGATGATGGGGAAGATGCTGCTGCTGCAGATGATGTTGCTGCTGCTGCTGCTGCTGCTGTTGCAATTGCTGCTGCTGCAGCTGCTGCAGTTGCATCTGCAATTGCTGGTGTTGCTGTTGTTGCTGTTGTTGTAGTTGCATAGCGGCTGCTTGTTCAAGAATGAACTGATGATGCTGAGCCTGCTGATGATGCTGCTGCTGCTGCTGCTGCGCCCGCTGAACCTGTTGTTGCTGCTGCTGCGTAGTGGACATGACTGTCGGCGCTTGGGTTGGCCGAGAGCCGCCAACCCCGGCCGTGGAGACGGCCGAAGCGGCGGCTGCGGCGGCCGCGGCTGCAAAGGCGAAGTTCGGCGTCGTTGAAGCGGCAGCAGCAGCGGCAGCGGCAGCAGCGGCAGCGGCAGCCGCGGCGCTAACTGAAGTCGGATAGTGAGCCTGGTGCTGCTGAGTAGAGCTCTGCTGCTGCTGCTGCTGCTGCTGCGCCTGATGCAGAGGCAGCGGCTGCTGGGCGGTGAGCACAGGCGGAGCCGAGGCCACGGCCGCATTCGATGACTGCCGACCCTGCTGATGCTGCTGATGCAGCAGGCTGTGCTGATTAGTGAGCAGCGGCGGGCCCTGCTGAAGCTGCGACTGCTGTTGCGGACTCGGCTGCTGAGGGCGGTTTCTTGACGCGGCGGGGCCGGCGCCAGATGACGCAACAGCTGCTGGCGAATGATTGACACGTGGATGATGCTGGCCGCTAATTTTGCCAATGCTCAAATTGAAATGCTGCTCAACTAGGTCCGAGGCTCGATCCCCGCCGCTGCTAGTCACCGCGCTACCCCTCGAGCCAGTGTTGATAGCTAACGAAGATGTAGACGAAGGAGGCGGCTGCTGCTGTTGTTGAATAGATTTTCGAGCTTTGCCCGAGCCAGACAGAGTCTCCTCTTCAGGACGTCTGTTTCCTGCTGCTCGCTGGGAGCTGCAAAGGAATGAGGAGGCATCTTTGACATAAGGGATCTGAGACTTGTAAAGTAAAATTGTGATACGCTGAACTCCCTCATGCTCCTAAGCATATTGAATAGATCAATGCCAAAATGTGTGTTTAAAAGCTAATAACTGAAGTTCCACGATGACATGTCTAATCTATCTAGGCTTTTCCTGTCGGTGAATTGCTGAATAAACGCACTTCAAATATTTTTTTTATTTACCTAGGTAGGTAAATTTTGACATTGTGAATTACTGCGCCGGCCTGTGTGTACCCAATGGCATTTGCTTATTGCGCAGTTTCATCAATATTTCGAGCATTTACATTTCTTTACATTTTACAATATTATACTTACTAGCCCTTTAACTGAACTAGCCCAGCCATTCATAACAGGTGCTTAACTAAAGGTAAAACCGTGTTATAAAATTAAACAAACTACAAATTTCACGAACTGAATGATAGCTAACATTGAAATGATTTTATCGTTCTTAGTCGGGACAAAAACGGAAGAAACTGCAACGTGCAAGTGTGAATTTTTAAACGCTTAGAATGATACAATCTTGTGCAACGTAAAAATAGTAAATATTAGAGACTTTAATGCTATTTTCTGTGATATACAGTACAGAGTTACAGAGTAACACCGGCTGAGGTAGTTTAACGCATGCTGCTTATTTCTTAGCCTTTACTACAGGCGTGTCTTTTACGAGGGAAGAAAGACTTCGCATTCAGCGGTGGCACAAAGACTTCATTTTCCCACCCTTTATAGCCCAGGCCAATATTTCAGTTTGAAGCAAGCAAGCTGTATAGAATGGAATGCGTAGCAGACAAAGTCAGCGAGGAACTAAACCACTCGCGGGGGTTAACAATGTACATACGCTATAATTAAAATTTGGCGTACATGCGTCTGACTCACACGAGTATATTCTGAGTGAGGAGGCAAACACCGTCCCTCAATGGTGTACATTCACGATGGGACCACAAACTAGGCTATCGGGTAAACATTCCACACGATAATTACACACGCAACCCCCCAAGCCGCGAGGCGCTCACGCCACTGCCAGTGCGACCCATGGGCACTATTATAATATAATTATACCCAATTCGTACATTCGTACCGATTTCGACTAGAATAAAAACGTGCGACAATAAATGACGTGCCACAGCGCAACTTTTAAGAAAACTAAATTATAACGTGCAACAAAATATAGCCATATTAAACAAAATAATCAGGCAAGCCCTAAAAAGTTATGCAATTTTTAATTGGCCTCTCACTCACCTGTCTGCCTGGTTCTGAGGATTGCGATAGAGATCATCTTGAAATTGGTGCAGCATCCAGAACGGCGGCTGAGGTACGTCCGGATATTGGGCCTCCCAACGGTTTACTAAGCCGTTGTATTGCTGTTGCTGATCCTTAGCCAGAGAGGCCCCAATGGCAGCAGCGGCAGCCTGCTGGTGTTGTTGCTGCTGCTGCTGTTGTTGCTGCATCATTTGGGAATGCGCGTGCAATCGTTGCTGAATCTCCATTTGTTGAGCTCTTTGCAAGCCAAGTAATAGTTGCTGCTGCTGAGCTTGTTGTTGCTGCTGCTGCTGCTGTTGTTGTTGTTGTTGATGATGCAACGCGGCTTGAACTTGCTGTTGTTGCTGCAAAGCAGCCAGGTGCTGGTACATCTGATGAGCTTGAAGCTGTTGTTCAGCAGATACTGGTAGGCCAAGACCAAGCGACGTCTCCTGCTGCTGTTGCGGTGGCAGAAGCTGCTGTTGCGGCTGCTGCGGCTGCTTGGGCAACGAGTTCAAACCCGTCGGGTATTTGACCACCCCGGCGGTTGAATAACCGAGTCCGCCGCCACCAGCGCCTCCGTAGTTCGACTTATCTAGAGGAGATTGTTGCTGCTGCGGTTGTTGTTGCTGCTGCTGCGGTGGCTGCTGCGGAGAAGCCTGCTGTTGGCCCTGGCCTCCATTGCTGTTCAAGACCATTAGTCTCTTCTTGTACATCTATAGACCTTGTGTTGTGTCTTTGTCTTGCTCGCTAGTTGCTAATATAGTAGCGTCAAGGCGATTGATGTATCATTCGAGACAAATAATACTCGCCTGTCATTCACTGGCAGCAATGCGTCAAAAAGCGAGCGCAGAACTGACCGGAAAAACACTTACCAGACTGATAGTATAGATATACAAATGCGGTTAATTTTAACTTTTTATTCAAAGGAATTAGCTAGAAGTAGAGGGCAAAAGCAGAAGTAGGCCTAAAATGTAAGACGAACAAAATTCCGAAAGAAAAATTCCCCTACTTCTGTTTCTCTCTAGCACGCGGCTTGCTTTTAGGGGCCGGGTTATTTAGCTGAGCCCTCTACAGTCAGTCAGTCCTAGATATTTTAGGAAACCCCAGACCCTTTCCCCCAACCTCACACCCCTTCAGTCTTAGGAAAAAATAGAGTACACAGCCTATTGGTCGGGGATGGGGTGGTGGGCAGACAGGGGGGACGTGTGTGGGGCGAGGTACGAAAACAGCCTTACCGAAGCTAAAAACCCCAGTCCTCTAGTTTCCTATCTTACTAATGGAACCTCCTCCCCACTCCGCCGGTCTTTCTAACATTCCGTAAGAAAACCCAATTACAGGCCAGGCATAAAAAGAAGAGAATGAAGGTTGTTCTTTACTTTGTGTAACTACGTATAACTACATTGAGTATCTCGTGTGTTAAAAAGCGGTTTTATCGGACAACCTCTACTCCTTAGCCCCTCTCTCCTCTCTTTCTCCAAATTCAGTTAATTAAATACCTAAATAATCTCCATTTCATTCATTTCGATTACAGTTACACTAAATCTAATAATCGGACTGTGGAACCGTATCAAGTTTAATGTACATTGTTGAATGCACATTATATAAATATTAATGGTGTGTTTAAAGCCGTGGTTGCCACTATCAGGCCTATATATAGACCACTAGTGATAAGAACTTCAACTGAAACTATTTTTGTACTCTGAACCTGATTAGATAGCGGACAGGTATTTTTTTCAACTTTCAACTGTCACAGACCGGCAGAAAGAGCTCATTGCCGTTCTATGCTATTTATTTCAATTCCATAGAAAGATTTATTAACAGGCTTGGTCTTATTTCTACCCCAAGTGACGAAAATTTATTTAATTGAGCAATAAATGAACCCAACGATCAGAACGAATTGAATCCACTGCTTCGTGCTCCAAGATCAGGGGGTGGAGCTGTTGAGGGCTGACACCATGACCATAATAAAGAGAAGAGACAGACTGTTGAAATTTTATTTATGACTCTCTCTCTTTCTGAAGGAAAAGTTTGCGCACACTTAAAAAATTGAAATCGCACTGACATACAACTGCTTGCACGGTTCGATGACTCAGCGGTGTGCGCAGAAGGCACGCAACATTGAGAAAAAAAACGACTGTCAGAAACATTTGCTCCCAATTTGAGCCATGAGCCAACAACTATTGTATATACGAGTATAGGCTGAAGCTATTTTGCAGTCGGCAAGTCAACCCAAAGTGTTGCAGTTTTATTTAGCTAACCCGGCTCAAAGAAATAGTAACTTCGCAAAATTTCTGTGCGCGTCACAAATTTGTGACAGATTTTCCTAGAGGAATGAGTGTACACACACATACAGATTTGCGTATATGTTTTCCAAGGCACGTTAAAGTGCAGAATGCCAAATATTGTAGATATGCCTATGTACAAGAGTAACGCATGCTCTCTAAACAACTGCCTTTGATTTCTGTACATTTTACGGTCACTTGTATAAGACCTGCTGAAGTAATTCCCATAGGTCCCCAGTATCCTGGAAACACATTAGTTATACTCCGACTGTGCTTATCTCGAATACCATGGGATAAATTCGAACTAACCCCAACGTTATCAACAGCAAACAGCAAATATCCCTCAAGTCCTGGGTAAGTCTCAAATACCTCACCACTACCTTATCCAATGGGATAAAGCGGCTATATAGCCCTTTAATCAGTTGATGCTTTTCCGAAACATAATAATTTCACCAATATAGAAACGGTTTTCAGCCTTTTGCCTGTTGAAAAAATCTCCCCCTAGATTAGATTCTCGGATTCAGGCTTCAAATATCTTTCCCTCATCTGGATTTATTTTTTAAATTTCCCCAGTGTCAGAGCTTCCCAATCATGGAAGTAATCCTTGGCTTTTTTTCTTGAACGAACTGAGTTTGATTTTGAATGTCTCGTTTCCATGCCGCAGTTTCCGTCCTATTTTTGAATTCGAGACGTTTCAATTAGTTCAGGTTTCTTTATTATAGCCAGAAAATTATTTTCCTGAAGCCAATGCTAGCTAAGCAACAAAGCAAAGGAAATTAATCCCGGAGCTACTCAATAGTTTGATGTATATATATAGTAAGCCCGCCTTATGCGGAGGAAGAAGGGAAAAAGGGGAAATGAGATTTCGGCCGGATTAGTCTTTGAAGAAGCGCATGCCGCGAGCCTTGTATCCGAGCGTTGTACTGGGCGGTGACTTCGAACTATAACATCGACTCATGCATATAGCAAGCCCTACTGATTCAATCTGTGCTTTGCTCCGCTGTTACATTATCGATATATATGTAGGCACTGATTCAAAAGACGGCTTGCTTCTTTGTCTTTTATAAAGAAGAAACAGGCGGGATATTATTTGAAAGAAAAAAGGGAGTGGCGCGCTATCGGGAATCGAGATAACTCAATCGTGCAAAATACAATATTAAAGCTATATATGCATGTACACACCCTAGAATGATCTCTGCATTTTTCTGGCCTTCTTTTATGATTAGATTCTGAAGGATTTCTTTCTTAAAGTAGCGCCTTCAGATGGTACAGTCTTCTCGCTCTTATCGCTCAATCTATTATCCGTCTAATCGCTCTCATCTGTCTCATATCGCTCTCTTATCACTATCTTATCGCTCTCTTATCGCTCTCTTATCACTGTCTTATCACTATCTTATCACTAGCTCTATCTTATCGGTCTCTTATCGCTCTCTTATAATTATCTTATCAATCTCTTATTGCTCTCTTATCACTGTCTTATCACTGTCTTATCATTATCTTATCGCTCTTTTATCGCTCTCATCGCACTATTAATATTCTCTTATCACTTACCTTTCTCTTATTGCTCTATAATTGCACCGCTGCGAATCCTGTTACGGATCTCACTCTCTTCACGTCCGCCCCGAATCTGATTTTTTAGACAGCAAAGTCCACTCCCACTTCAGGCCTTCCCTCTCTCGGCTTAGCAGACCGAGGGAGATTGAAGTGGAGAATGGGAAGATGGGAAGGGGCGAAACTGCCTTCCATCAATTTTTTTCTACCGCACACACCCTCGGGGCTTGCACACGAAGGCGGAACTTTCTTCTTATAGCCAGCTATACCCTAGCTCCCTAGCTTCCTAGTCCTCCTCTTCATCATACATCAATACGCGCAGTATTATAAATATCTATGCGGTGCGTCATGCGTCTAAAAATAGACACACGCCCCCCTGCTGCAGCTACCTCCGATTCCCCTACTACACTATAATACCAATGCTAATATCGATAGCATTACGAGCGTAGATTGCAACTCCTGCCACACAGGATGTTCCGTTTTTTTCCTCTGCTGGATTCCATATCCATGGGATAGGAGGGATAAAGGGGATTCTTTTTCAGCCCGCACCCGTTGCCCTCCCACCGTCCCTCCCTGCCCTGTGTAACGCTACTATATTATATACATAGGCTTATAATCTCCTCTATGTTTCTCCCTATTTCTCCCTATTCCAGCAGCTTTCGACCTCCCCCCACACCGAGGCGGGAGAGACAGAGAAATAGAAGGGTGATGGAGTGAGGCAGAAAAACCGATCCGATCCTATTCGTTCCCAAAAAGGCCGAATTTTATCCTGCCCCCCCCCGTGCCAGTACTATTATTCTATGCTGTATAATAATTATATACTGTTGCTATATTTGTCAAATTGTGTATAGACGCCAACTATGTACACCCTAGAGAGTGTACACAGGCGGCCGCAAACCCGCTGGGATCAGGGCGGGGGGATCAGGGAAGAGATGAGAGGCCTGTATAGGGAGGAACTTGCGATCGATAGAATCCTATCTAGGGCATTCTATGTGGCCACATCCCCACCCCCTCACTACCCTCTACGTCTCCGTCTCCCTCCATCCCACCCTACGAAATCTCCAATTACAATTCAATCCTTTTGCAAATGCTCGACTGACTAGCTGCTCAACTGCTCGGGCAGAATTTTCTCGGCGTGCTTCGAGCAAAAAGTTCGAGCTCAGCGAGCGTGCAAGTAATGCAGTTAGTTGGCTCAGAAAATTAAAATATCTGACTCAAATAAATGGCGTATTGTGATGAAGATTTCTCCCGTCTATCTTATCCCTCTCCCTGCTATCTGATCTCCCCCCAATCTATCTCATCCATCTCACTCACCTCTATCTTTTCCGTCTTACCTCTATCTCATCCGCGTCTTACCCCTATCTCACAGATCTCACCTCTATCTCATCCATCTCACCTCTATCTCATCCATCTCACATCTATCTCATCCATCTCACCTCTATCTCATCCATCTCACCTCTATCTCATCCATCTCACCTCTATCTCATCCATCTCACCTTCATCTTATCTATCTCACATCTTCCTCACAGATCTCACCTCTATCTTATCCCTCTCCCTGCTATCTGATCTCTCTCCTGTCTATCTTATCAATCTCACATCTATCTTATCAATCTCACCTCTTCCTCACAGATCTCACCTCTATCTCATCCATTTTACCTCTATCTCATCCATCTCACCTCTATCTCATCCATCTCACCTTCTATCTCATCTATCTCACCTCTATCTCATCTATCTCCCCTTTATTTCATCTATCTCACTTCTATCTTATCCTTCTCCTTGCTATCTGATCTCTCTCCTGTCTATCTTATCCATCTCACATCTATCTAATCCATCTCCCCTCTATCTAATCCCTCTCACATCTATCTCATCCATCTCACCTCGATAATTTTTTTCATCTCTATGCAATCATTTTCCCTCTATCTTATCCTACATCGTTAAACACAACATAGCTGCAGTACCAGGAGCAATGTGACGTTAAAAAAAACAATACAAAATGCGGGCTTAATTAGCAAATTAAGCAGTCTGAGAGGCCCCTCCTATCATCCGAAACAGCCTAATTACTTCACAAAGCTAATGAGGACCCTGAGTGAGCGGAATTCAGTAAACGAAAACCAAAATTTAATCAAGGAAATTTGCCATTAGCTCGCTATTTAGTGAGTATTAAAGTCACGAGACGCACTAGGTTTTATTTATTTACTTCACTTCTCACTTTCATCAAATTCATTTTCATTCAATTGATCTGACCAGCTGTGAATTGCAAATCCTCCGGCGAATGTAAAATCATTTACGCTTATTGCACATCTCAAATCAATAATTACATATCCTAAATTACTTATTACCTAACAAAGATCCTAAGCTAAACATCAAAGATCCCAATTTACGCATCAGAGATCCCAAGCTACACATCAGACATCCCAAGCTACACGTTAGAGATTTCAAGCTACATATCAGAGATCCCAAGCTATACATCAGAGATCCCAAGCTACAAATCAGAGATCCCAAGCTACACGTCAGAGATCCCAAGCTACGCATCAGAGATCCCAAGCTATACATCAGAGATCCCAAGCTATACATCAGAGATTTCAAGCTACACATTAGAGATCCCAAGCTACATATCAGAGATCCCAAGCTACACATTAGAGATCCCAAGCTATACATCAGAGATCCCAGGCTATACATCAGAGATCCCAGGCTACACATCCGAGATCCCAAGCTACACATCAGAGATCCCAAGCTACACACCAGAGATCCCAAGCTGTACATCAGAGATCCCAAGCTGTACATCAGAGACCCCAAGCTACACATCAGAGATCCCATGTAAAGATAAAGATCCCAGATAAAATTATCCCGTTATTGTCTATCAGTCGAGGTATGTCAACTGACCCTAAACTAGAAATCTTCACCTATAGTTTGTTAAAGGCAATGACACAGGGATAAATTAGTAAGGATAAAGAAAGGGATTCAAAAGCCGTGCTAAATCCCCCTACCGTAGCCCGCAAAGGAAATCGGGATAATTATGGGATCAAAGGAGAGGCTTCGCTTTCCAAAAGGGATTAGATATGAGCCCCATGAGGCAAAGGAAAACACACAGGCACACACACACACACACACACACACATATCAAATGATGCACTGATGTGCAAATCTGCAATTGTAGTACAATAAGAACTTAATAATGTTTCTATCGAAAAATACAAATCCGGTTGTTTTTTGTATTATGCAAAATTAAATGTTGAAGGAGATTAAACATTGGATTTTGCGGTTGTCATTCTGCTCCATTGGGGAATACTTTAGTGGTTTGAGATAAAACGGGAAAAATAACTATTTAAGCCTCTTCAAAGCATCGAGGTCCGATGTCGTTTTTCTTTACACCATTGCTTCATAGGGCTCCTCTCCTCTTATTGGGATCTTTAGATAGGGAAGACGACGAGGACCTTGAGGACGCTGGGTAGAGAAGAAAATGAATTACGAGGTTTTATAGCTGTCCAACTAAGTATATGGGGCTATATAGTCTATATATACGCCTCTGATCTTGCCTAAAGGGCCCTTCATTACAATTACTCTCCAGGGAGGGCGGGGTCTGGGTTGGATAAGGCGAGGCCCAGGGGGGGAAAGAAAGTGGAATATAGGATGAAGAAAGAAGAAGGGAACAAGAAGTCTCGTTAGCTTTCCAGGAAATTAATCAAGTTCTCGCGCTACATGCATATATGCATACATATAGACATATATATGCGAGTATATATATGTATATATAGAATCCCATTTTCCGGGTGGAAAATAAATTGGGAAGAAAAATTTATCGAATTTATGCGCGGAGCCGCTTTCATTACCTAACAGGATGAATAAGATGAAGCAGGGATGCTTGCATTATAGGATTAGTTGTGATGCATACATACGCTCGTACAGTTCGTACTGTATTGAAGCCCATTAGAGCTGTAAGCGAGCATTATAAGTATGGGTAAGAAGGAAAAATGCAAATAAAATCCAGCATGGTTTTGTGAAAGGCTGTGGTGCATTTTTGTACTTTTATTTCTCTGGAATCCAGACCAAGGCCTCCCGCTGTTAATTACAATCAGTTAGAATTGATTGACGTTTTCTTGGTGCCTGGGTGAAGAGAATAAATTAAACCCCAGCTAGATGCAGTTTTATGAAAGGAAAATTAACGAATTGTAATGGAACAAAAATATCGGCCATTATTGTGTTGCAGAGAGCGGGGGCTGACTGGCATGGGAAGAAGATAGCTCGTTTTAAGTACAATAAGGGAGTGGCAAAGTGCATGGGAAACGAATAAGCGAGTGGGCACATTGAGTCCATTTAGAGTTAAGAAAGACATTCGTAACAGGGTCAATCTGTGGAGTTAAAAGTTTGGGTGAAATGAAGTTTGTGCGTAGAGCAATAAAGTTTGCGTGTAATGAAGTATGGGTGTAATGAAGTTTGGGTGTAATGAAGTTTGGGTGTAATGAATTTTGGGTGTAATGAATTTTGGGTGTAATGAATTTTGGGTGTAATTAAGTTTCGGTGTAATGAAGTGTCAGTGTAATGAATTTTGGGTGTAATTAAGTTTGGGTGTAATGAAGTTTGGGTGTAATGAATTTTGGGTGTAATGAAGTTTAGGTGTGATTAAATTTGGGTGTAATGAAGTTTGGGTGTAATGAAGTTTGGGTGTAATGAATTTTGGGTGTAATGAAGTTTAAGTGTAATGAAGTTTGGGTGTAATGAAGTTTGGGTGTAATGAAGTTTGGGTGTAATGAAGTTTGGGTGTAATGAAGTTTGGGTGTTATTAAGTTTGAGTGTAATGAAGTTTGGGTGTAATGAAGTTTGGGTGTAATGAATTTTGGGTGTAATTAAGTTTGGGTGTAATGAAGTTTGGGTGTAATGAAGTTTGGGTTGTAATGAAGTTTGGGTGTAATGAATTTTGGTTGTAATGAAGTTTGGGTGTAATGAATTTTGGTTGTAATGAAGTTTGGGTGTAATGAAGTTAGGGTGCAATAAAGCTTGGGTGCAATAAAGTTTGGGTGTAATTAAGTTTGGGTGTAATGAAGTTTCGGTGTTAATGAAGTTTGGGTGTAATTTTGGGTGTAATGAAGTTTGGGTGTAATTTTGGGTGTAATGAAGTTTGGGTGTAATTTTGGGTGTAATGAAGTTTGGGTGTAATTAATTTTGGTTGTAATGAAGTTTGGGTGTAATGAAGTTTGGGTGTAATGAATTTTGGGTGTAATGAAGCTTCGGTGTAATGAAGTTTGGGTGCAAATAAGTTTGCGTGTAATGAAGTGTCAGTGAAATAAGTTTGGGTGTAATGAATTTTGGGTGCATGGTGAAACCCAACTCGTGAAAGGGGTGGCGTACATCAGACGCGGGAAAAGAAGCCAAGAAGTTGTCCTTAAAATAATTGCAACCAGTTACACTGGAGGGGCGAAGTTTTCGCAGAAAAGTGCAAGCTAAAATTGATAGGCTGCTAGAAGAAAATGGAAACAAAGGCAAATGGCGAGGTCATCAAGAAAGTAATCTTGCTTTCGGATTTTCCAAATATGGAATTTAAAAAATTAGGAATAAGATTCCACCGGCTCTATTTGGCATTAAAACACATAACATATATAACAAAGCAGGCTCAGGAGCTTGACTCAGAGCATCAATTAGTGAATCCTTATTCACTAATCCTTAGCCATTACAGCGTACAGTGATGCCGTCATTATATTGCATGCAGGCGAAAGCTCCGGCAACATGTAATTGTCACGAAACGCACTTGGTAATTAAGTGAAGGCCTATCTATATATATATATATATATATCATCTCAATGATTGAGTACATCTATATTTCGAGGGATTATACAATGAAGAGACGTGCACAGATGAAGCTTGACTGACTGACGAAGGCAAATCTAATTAGACCGACTCACCCGAGATCTTGTTAGCTTCAGCTCTTACCATACAACCCCTGCGCGTGACTGAGGGATCATATATTCCAACTCGTGCCAATTAATAGTACAAACTAATACAAAATAGATGGATGAAAAAATCTCCAGCTTGAACTGACAATCACGAATGACAAGATCGTGAAAAATTAGATTCGTTAATTAAATTTGCTTGACAAACAAACGGATTGTGGGAAAAACATGCTTAATTAATCTGTGACTAGAATCTAGTAATTATCTGGGAATCGCATT
>CATNEM010000389.1:650000-692500 GCA_950096795.1 Macrostomum cliftonense | reverse complement strand
TGAATTGTCTTCGTGGAGGAGATCAATTTGTTGTAAAATTCCGCACTCTTGGGCCCGTTTTCACTTAGAATAAGTACGGGTCCAAGAGTCTCTTCTGATAACATTTAGCGTGCAGTGCTTGAATAAAACAATTGTTAAAACAATTTGATTTCTCTAATTACCAACAGACAACAATGTAAAAGGAAAAAATATTAAAAAATCCATTGCAAATTTATAGTAACTCTGTACTAAAAAATGATTTCTAATATATCAAATTTGTTTTAAATCATAATTTTTAAAAAAAAGCCACACGGATGCTTGCAGATTCGAACTCCAGCTGCACCGCTACGGCCGGTCAATAGCCGGGGTAGCCGGGTCCGCCTGCGCCGCCAGGAGGCGGAGGCTGCGGCATGCCGCCCCCTGGGGGGCCACAGTATGGCGCCTGACCGCCGTAGGGCATCCCGCCGGGTCCGGGATAGGGAGCCGCGCCAGGGTAGGCGCCGCCCGCTGGAGGAGGTGGATACGGTCCCACTGGCTGGGGCGGGTACTGCGGGTGCGTCTGCTGCTGCTGCTGCTGGGGATAATAGGGACTGGAACCGGGTCCCGGAGGTGGCGGCGGCGGCGGCGCCTGAGTGGGGTAGCTACCCGGCGGCGGGGCTGGACCGCAGGACACCTGATAGCCCGGCATATGGTGGCCGCTTGAGTGCGCCGCCTCGGCAGCCATCATACCGTACAGCGCGGCTTTGCTGTGCCCGCCCATCATGGCCATTGGAGGCGGCACAGGGCCCGGCCCGAAACCGCCAGCCATGTAGCCGTGTTTGTGCGCCTTTTTCATCGCCTTCTTCTGATGCTTGGCCATCTTTTTGGCAGCCTTGTGGCCCATGAACATGGCGCCGCCGCCGCCGCCTGCGCCCATGGCGGCCGCCATCGCGTAGTTTTCATAATCTGACGAGCTGCTGCTGCTGCTACGCGAATGATAGAACTTGGGCATTTTGGTGGAATGCTACTTTAAGTAGGCTTTGGTGAATTTAGCTGGTACTTTTGTTCCTTAATTTACTTTATAGGCTTAAATTAATCTGTAAGTAGGATATTTGTATGGTGAAATCATAGAAAAAGGGGGGAAATATAAACATCTATACAATTTTTAATACCAAAGAATAGAAACATTGTAAAAGTATTTTATCAATTAATATTACTTAAAAAGATTTCAAGCAACAAAATAAGAAAAATTTCCTGCTTTTACTATACAATTACAAAACAACTAAAGCATAGAATTACACAAAAATTTTAAGTTATAAGTAAAACTCTTTTAAAGTGACTTATCAAATAAGTAATAAATTTTGCCTATTTGGAAACTAGGCAATAGCTTTAATTACAAAAGAAAACAAAAAAATTGAATTTATTATAAATTATAGGATTAAAAAGTATAATACTTTAATTTTTCTTAGAAGTAATTGCCACTGCACAGTTCTCTAAATCAGAAAAACTGCTACTGCTACCAAGGATAATATATATTAATTTATACACCCATACATGTGTATATCATCCTTGACTGCTACTCTACTAATGATAGAACTTGGGCATTTTAGGTGGAATGCTATTTTAAGTAGGCTTTGACAATATACTAATATAAATAGTCATATAATGTACTATTAAACAAAATTAAATAATAGGCACCTTTGAATTCTTATAAACAAATGTTTTTTTACACAAACTGATCATAACTCTTGATTATAAACTTTTCCTCCTAAAGAGGCATACTATCTCACAATTGCTAAATATTTCAAAGCATTTGATTGTCATATTTTCAAATTAACTATAATTAGTACAAATATGACAAAGCATTGCATCCCAAGAACATAACAAGAAATTTTTTGGGGTATATCAGTTTTTGCTTTAAGCTATAAATTGAAAAAAAAATTTTGCAAATTAGTAACTGATTTATTATTTGAGGAAAACATCCTTGCAAAAATTATCATTAGAATTTATGAGAATCAATCAATATACTAATAACCCCTGGCTACAAGCTTTGATACAAAATATGGCACATGTCCAATTTTTATCCTTTATTACAATTAAATAATTAATGAGCAAAGTTTTTTTCTACATAGCATAATTTTCAATATTTTTTTCATGAGCTAAAAATCATTTTATTCAGGAATAATATATTTGATTTGCTTATATCAAATTAATTAATTATGGTCTAAAAGAAAAATTATAATTTCAAGTTTGAATACCAAAGTCTTAAGCATGTCACTTTATATCAATTTTGTCAGCTACCTTGTTTGAAGTGATTGTTAGAATCTAGGCATTTCCACTAGAAACTTTAGAAGTTCAGAAGTTCTAATCACAGCCCACTGTGGAGTGGAAATAAGTATTATTATTATCATTTAAGGCTCTTCGTGGATTTGTCAGAACTTTTAAAATAAAATCATTGACTCCTAGTTATTTGAATAGTTAAGGAAACAGTGGTTTTTATGGCAATCAATAAAATAGATTGATGCAATGGAAAATTCACATCACACGATAATTTTTAAGCTTGAAAAATAATCATTAGAAACAACAAAACTTTTTTTAATACGAAAGCTAAAGTATCTTGCAGCAGCTTGATTAAATTTAAATTAATTTTCTTCAAACAGAAAGGACAATATTGACGCAGATATTTTATTACAATTTTTGTATAGTTGTTTTTCTGCGTTGTATTTTCACGGGTTATATCTTGGAGCTAGATCGGGGGTCCTGCAACGAACCGCGAAAGAAGCAAAAAACAGTATGGCAAAGAATCCACTCACGCCTCATCAAGTATAGGCGCAAATAATAAATCAATGTGCTCATGCATCGGTACCGCTTTGCAATTTATTTTGTATCGAAGCTTTCTTGCCAGTTATCATATAACTGGCTGGCCAGTTATATCATATAACTGGCCAGTTATCAAATGGCTGAAAAACGAGATTAATTCATAATTATTGCAATGACCTTGATTCTTTATGCGACCTGTAGAGTCTGTAAAGAATGGAAAAGAAAGCCACTTGCATTTTGATACTAGATTTTTATAAGAAATGTGTTGTTAATAAAACAATCACGACTGAGATAAAAGCCTTATTATATTCAGAGCTCATTTTCAATTTTTTAATGAAGCTAATGCCCCTGCATTTGATAACTAAAATTGAAGTGCACAAAAAATTTTGTTTACATAGCTTAAGATTTTATTTACTAAGGAGAATAAATAAACGTAACTCTGTTAAATAAAAATGAAGGAAACTTAAGTCAAGCATATGAGTTGCTGATTTCAATGATTTCAAGTGGGTTAATATGCGGAAAATATTTTAATAAATAAATAAATTATTTGCCTGACACTTGCAGTGGAGGCGTGCAGACACCTCTGTGATTATATATATGCATAATAGAGAATATATATGAATATATAGGTATAATCAAATGACTGAATTACAATCAAAGGGGAGAGGGTCTAAAAGCAACAATTCACGTCAAACACAATCAGCGAAAGTAGGGCCAATGGCAGTGCAGGCGACAGATTAGTGGCATAGTATAATACACACTTAACCCGATTATAGCTAATGCAGTAGTATTATATTGTCTGTATAAATAGGCCAACAATATAAATAAAAACAAAAGAAACGAAAAAAACACTAGCTACACGAAGACAGAGGAAAAATGAGGGCCACAGAAAAAAGCGAACAAAAGAATAAAAGCCAACGGCGAAGCTGGTTAGGGCGGCAGCCTGTTGGGAGAGCAACGGGACTTCGCATATAAATATCGATTGATCAGATTTTCTTAAGATTTGCAAAATAGTAGTTTAAAAGTTCAACTACTTCCAGTAGTAAGCTACTACCTTGATGAGAAGCAAGTGCGTTGAAAGCGAATAATTATAGATGCATGTGCGAAATTCATGGAGCTAAAAACTACACGAACAGGAGGAGGTTAACCATTGTTTTTTGTTTGAAAAAAATCCGATATCCAATGCAACAAATCGATTAGTTTAAGACACAGAAAAAGCAGTGTAGTCGTAGTGAACGAGCGGCATTATAACAAACAAGCAAACAAATAAACAAACAAACCCATTGATCTGGGAGCCAAAAATTTGATGAAAGCAAATAAACGGTTTGCTTGAAAAAAAACCCGACGACAAACCGGCCTGCTGAATCAACTGTCAGCGGATGGACAGATTTTCACGTCCGATGCAAGCTCAGTTTGATTATTAAAAAAACACATTAATGAACACGTCTTAATCAATTAAATAGCATATGCATGTATAAAAAAATAATCAAGCACAATGGGGACAATGGAAATGACATAATAGGAGAGAAAGACAAAATTTAAATTTGTTTGAATTCATTTGATGATTTTTATCCCCTTTTGGGAGGTCGATTCTCTAATAGAAGTTGGTCTTATCATTTCAAGCTTGACCCCCCGACAACAATTTATTGAATAGCGGAGGAGTAGAAAAGACAATTCACACTACACAGATCTTTCTCTCCTAGAAGCAAACGAGATGGTAAAAAAGAGAGAATAGGAAAAATCAGGGTACGGGAGGAAGGGGAGGCGACAACAGAAAAAAATGGACAACAAACACGAGCAAATTAGAAAAAGAAGAAAAAAAAGCATGACGACGATCTCTCCAGCCAAACAACAGCCAAACCCAATCAACGCTCAGGTTTCAGTAGAACGCGGCGGCGAGCAGCCATTCGACGTTGCCGAGGTCTCCTTGTTGCTATCCGCAGTAGAACTGGCACAAATACAGCCAACGTGATAAGGCGCCTGCTTGTTAAGCTCGGTCACGTGCCTAGTAGGCCGTTGGCCTTTCTGCCAAGCCAGCTCGTACAGCCGTTCCAGATCCCGAGCGTACTGCCGACAGTCGAACAGGCAGGTGTTGGCCCGGCCAGACCAAACGCGTCGACGAATCGAACGAAGATAGGCCGGCTCGTTGCCAAGCCGGGCGGCAATGCGGACGTACTGATCGCGCGACTTTGCGGCCAGCTCGGGCAGGCCTAGTGTCACTAGTTGGGAGGCGGCCACACGCGAGGCGAGCGTCTCGGCTGGCAGGGTGACAACGGGACAGCCGGCCCACAGCACGTCCATGCCGGTGGTGTGGCCGTTGCACAGGGGAGTGTCCAGACAAACGTCGGCTAATAAGCCACGGCGGACGTGCTCCTCCTTGGGCGCCACGTTGGAGAAGATGATGCGATTGGCTGTGTAGGGGGTGGGGCACAAATTCGTTTATTTAATTTGAAGCAAAGTTGCATCAAGTTGGTGAGAATCTAGAACTCTTAGATCAAAGATTTATTTCGTATCAAAAACGGAAGAATAGAAAGTTGCTTTGATAATCTTGACTTGAAGTCTATTGAATACTGCCAAAGAATCACAACAATATATAGATTAATTAAACATGATCCTAGACATAGTATTACATTACTCTTGCACAATCTAATCATTTGAAAGAGGCCTGATGCCGAATCTCATCCTTATTCCTAGATAGAGAATAGGTAAGAAGCTCACCCCTAGTTAGAAGATTGCCTGAGAATCTCACCCCTAGTTAGAGAATAGCTTGAGAATCTCACCTCTAGTTAGATAATAGCTTGAGAAACTCACCCCTAGTAGAGAATAACCTGAGAATCTAACCCCTATTTACAGAATAGCCTGAGAATCTCACCCATAGTTAGAGAGTAGCTTGAGAAACTCACCCCTAGTTAGAGAATATCCTGAGAATCACACCCTAGTAGAGAATAGCATGAGAGGCTCACCCCTAGTTAGAGAATAGCTTGAGAATCTCACCCCTAGTTAGCAGAATAGCATGATAATCTCACCCCTAGTTAAAGAATCGCATGAAATCTCACCATAGTAGAGAATAGCTTGAGAAGCTCACACCTAGTTAGAGAATAGCTCGAGAATCTCACCCCTCGTTAGCAGAATAGCATAAGAATCACACCTCTAGTTAAAGAATAGCATGAGAATCCCACCCTAGTTAGAGAATAGCCTGAGAATCTCACTCCTAGTTAGAGAATAGCATGAGAATCTCACCCCTAGTTGGAGAATAGCCCAAGAATCTCACCCCAAGTTAGAGAATAGCCCAAGAATCTCACCCCAAGTTAGAGAATAGCCCAAGAATCTCACCCCAAGTTAGAGAATAGCCCAAGAATCTCACCCCAAGTTAGAGAATAGCCCAAGAATCTCACCCCTAGTTAGAGAATAGCCCAAGAATCTCACCCCAAGTTAGAGAATAGCCCAAGAATCTCACCCCAAGTTAGAGAATAGCCCAAGAATCTCACCTCTAGTTAGAGAATAGCCCAAGAATCTCACCTCTAGTTAGAGAATAGCCCAAGAATCTCACCCCTAGTTAGAGAATAGCTTGAGAATCTCACCTCAGCTATAGAATAGCTTGAGAGTCTCGCTCGTACATAGAATATTTCTAGAGGATCTCTTTTATAGATAATTGCGAATTGAGAATAAGATTGCAATTGCTGGTGAAAAGTACATGCTCAAACAATGACTAACCAGCAATGCCGTGCTTGGCAGCCGAAGCAATAATATTAGCCTCGCCGACCACAGGAAACCGCAGCAGCCACATCACCGAGTTAGGCACCTGGCGCAGAATCTGGCACCACATGTCCAGCGTGTCGGGACAGATCTTGTACAGCTGGTTGAAATTGCAATAAACGACGGCGTCCTCGGGTAAGCCATAGGCAGCACGGCAGGTGTACACAAGGCCGCGGCACTGCTCTTCACCGGTGGACACTTTGAGGGCGCACTGGACCAGAGCGGCGCCGTTGAGTATGGTGACCGGGTTGGTCATGCCAGGCAGGACAGCCGTGAGGGACGGGGCGCACTGCTGCACCATGTCGCGGAGGGCCTGCGGGGAAGATAGGTGGAACAGTAGCTTGAGTTAAGCTGGTAGATACATTAGATAGATCACTAAGACCTTTAGGAAGGGTAGATCACTAGAAGCTTCAGGACAGGAGGATCACTAGGAGCTTCAGGACAGCGGGATCACTAGGAGCTTCAGGACAGCGGGATCACTAGGACCTTCAGGACAGGGGGATCACTAGGAGCTTCAGGACAGGGGGATCACTAGGAGCTTCAGGACAGCGGGATCACTAGGAGCTTAAGGACGGGTGGGTCACTAGGATCTTCAGGACGGGTGGATAACTAGGACCTTCAGGACGGGTGGATCACTAGGACCTTCAGGACGGGGGGATCACTAGGACCTTCAGGACGGGGGGATCACTAGGACCTTCAGGACGGGTGGATCACTAGGACCTTCAGGACGGGTGGATCACTAGGATCTTCAGGACGGGTGGATCACCAGGAGCATCAGGACGGGTGGATCACTAGGACCTTCAGGACGGGTGGATCACTAGGAGCTTCAGGACGGATCACTAGGACCTTCAGGGCGGATGGATCACTAGAAGCTTCAGGACAGGGGGATCACTAGAAGCTTCAGGACAGGGGGATCACTAGGACCTTCAGGACAGGGGGATCACTAGGAGCTTCAGGACAGGGGGATCACTAGGAGCTTCAGGACAGCGGGATCACTAGGAGCTTAAGGACGGGTGGGTCACTAGGATCTTCAGGACGGGTGGATTACTAGGACCTTCAGGACGGGTGGATCACTAGGACCTTCAGGACGGGTGGATCACTAGGACCTTCAGGACGGGTGGATCACTAGGACCTTCAGGACGGGGGGATCACTAGGACCTTCAGGACGGGTGGATCACTAGGACCTTCAGGACGGGTGGATCACTAGGACCTTCAGGACGGGTGGATCACTAGGACCTTCAGGACGGGGGGGTTCACTAGGACCTTCAGGACGGGTGGATCACTAGGACCTTCAGGACGGGTGGATCACTAGGACCTTCAGGACGGGTGGATCACTAGGACCTTCAGGGCGGGTGGAACACTAGGACTTTCAGGGCGGGTGGATCACTAGGATCTTCAGGACGGGTGGATCACTAGGACCTTCAGGACGGGTGGATCACTAGGACCTTCAGGACGGGTGGATCACTAGGACCTTCAGGGCGGGTGGATCACTAGGAGCTTCAGGACGGATCACTAGGACCTTCAGGGCGGATGGATCACTAGAAGCTTCAGGACGGATCCCTAGGACCTTCAGGGCGGATGGATCACTAGAAGCTTCAGGACGGATCCCTAGGACCTTCAGGGCGGATGGATCACTAAGACATTCAGGACAGGGGGATCACTAGGAGCTTTAGGGCGGGTGGATTACTAGGACCTTCAGGGCGGGTGGATCACTAGGAGCTTCTGGGCGGGTGGATCACTAGGAGCTTCAGGACGGATCACTAGGACCTTCAGGGCGGATGGATCACTAAGACATTCAGGACAGGGGGATCACTAGGACCTTCAGGGCGGGTGGATCACTAAGACATTCAGGACAGGGGGATCACTAGGACCTTCAGGGCGGGTGGATCACTAGGAGCTTCAGGGCGGGTGGATCACTAGGAGCTTTAGGGCGGGTGGATTACTAGGACCTTCAGGACGGGTGGATCACTAGGAGCTTCAGGGCGAGTGGATCACTAGGAGCTTCAGGGCGAGTGGATCACTAAGACCTTAAGGGCAGTGAGGGGGATTATTACGACCTTCAGGACAAGTGGATGATAAATTCTCAAAATCCCTCAGGGTAAGTTTGCTTCCACCCAGTGGGAAAGCAGATCTCAACAAACATATTTCTAGATTTCCAATCGAACAATAAAAAGCCTCAGAACAATAAAAGGCAGAAACTGCAACACACCTGAGACAGGCCGGGCGGAGTTCGCATCACCCTCAAATCGATGCTAGGATCAACCGGGTCCTTAGACACGCATCCGGAATCTAGCAGCGGTTTCATAGCGGCATCATTGCCGCAAATCAGAGCCCGATTGTCCGACATTTGTTGCTGCTGCGAGTTCGAATCCTGTTGCTGACCGGCGCTAGCAGTGGTTTCTATGGCAACCCGATTCGACATGTGCGGAAACATGTTCCTATGATCGCCAATGAAATAGGTGTACGGCATGCAGGCCAATCGTTCAGAGTATTGATCTTCTAAGCAGAGCGGCGAGGTCACGGAGTCCGTGATCAGGTAGTCCATGAACGGGGCGCCGCTGCTGCCTGGGTAGCCCAGCCACATCATCGACAGCGGGGCCGGGCGCATGGCGAAGATCTCGTTTCTGGCGCCCTGTGGAGTGCGCGGGAAAGAGGATGCCGGATGCGTTTGTGTAGGTTGTTGGGTATGCGATTGGGAAATGAAAACAAAATGCTCATTGGGATATTTCAGGCGATGGAAAATAGCATTATAACTATCACTTAAGGGGATTATTGAGGCAATCAAAAATGGGATCTTCAAGACACCACTATATGGGATATTTCAGGCTACGAAAAATGGGATGTTGAAGATATACAACTGCTTATTAGGATACTCCGGCTGGGATATTTTAGGCTAGGTAAAGATGGGATCTTTAAGATTCAACTGCTAAATGGGATATTTCAGGCTAGGTAAAATGGGATCTTTTAGATATACAAATGCTTATTGGGATACTCCGGCTGGGATATTTTAGGCTAGGTAAAGATGGGATCTTTCAGATTTACCAGCTAAATGGGATATTTCAAGCTAGGTAAAATGGGATCTTTGTATTGCAGTGCAAAATGGGATATTTCAGGCTAGGTAAAGATAGGATTTCTTAGATTTAACAGCTCTCAATGGGATTATTTAGAAGGGAAAATGGGATATTCAAGCAAGTAAAAAAGACTACTGGTCGAATACAATTAATGGGATACTTCACATTGGGATATTCTCACCTTAGTATAGCCGTTCATATTGACCAGAATGTGAATACCGTCAGCGTAGATCCGATCGGCAGCCTTGCCATTATCCGGCATCATGCTCAAATCGATGAAGTGCTCAGCCTCTGAGGCGACCTTCTGTCTGAAAGCCGTCCCGTCGTCTGGACTAAGCGCGTAGCAGAACACCTCAACGCGTCGCCGATCGTGCAGTCCGGGGACGCTCTGCATCAGATGCGAGGTCGGATGATTGCAGAAATCCGAGCTAACGTAGCCGATTTTCAGTCGCTCCTCGGGTCGGCGTCGCATCTGATGCGGATAGTGCTCGTACGGCTGGCGTTTCATCAGGGCGACGCGTTCGATGCACAGGGCGGCGTGCCGGCCGGCGATGCCCAGACGCATCGAATGGCTGAGCGGGTAGAGCATCGAGTGGTGCGGGTGGACGCTAGGGAGGCGCTTGCGGGCCAGCTGCTCCTGTAGTTGGATTGGAGAGTGAAAAATTCATTGGAATTAGCTCGAAAACATATCAAACAGATAGCATCTACAGTATCAGACAGATCCCATCTACAACATCAACAGATCCCATCTACAGCATCAACAGATCCCATCTACGGTATCAAAAGTTCCGATCTACAGCATCAAAAGATCCTATTTAAGTCATCACACAGATCCCAAATTCAGTATCAACAGATCCTATTTACAGAATCAACAGATCCCATCTAAGGGCATCAAGCAGATCCCATCAAAGGGCATCAAACAGATCCCATCTAAGCAAGGTATCAAACAGATCCCATTTAAGGCATCAAACAGATCCCATCTAAGGCATCAAACAGATCCCATCTAAGCAAGGTATCAAACAGATCCCATTTAAGGCATCAAACAGATCCCATCTACAGCATCAACAGATCCCATCTACGGTATCAAAAGTTCCGATCTACAGCATCAAAAGATCCTATTTAAGTCATCACACAGATCCCAAATTCAGTATCAACAAATCCTATTTACAGAATCAACAGATCCCATCTAAGGGCATCAAGCAGATCCCATCAAAGGGCATCAAACAGATCCCATCTAAGCAAGGTATCAAACAGATCCCATCTAAGGACATCAAACAGATCCCATCTAAGGGCATCAAACAGATCCCATCTAAGCAAGGTATCAAACAGATCCCATCTAAGGACATCAAACAGATCCCATCTAAGGGCATCAAACAGATCCCATCTAAGGGCATCAAACAGATCCCATCTAAGGCATCAAACAGATCCCATCTAAGGCATCAAACAGATCCCATCTAAGGGCATCAACAGATCCCATCTAAGGAAGGTATCAACAAACTCCATCTACGTCATCAAACAGATCCTATTTAAGGCATCAAAACATAAGCCTTTCTTGATAGCCACGATCTTATTCTCAGTATGTATACTGTATTACAATCATATTTTAACTAAAAAATCACTACACGAACGAACCTGCACAATAGCCACCAGTTTAGTCATCCGCTCGTCATAGTCAGTCCAATCGCAGACAATCTGCAGACAGTGGGCCAGATTGCAGAATGCGTCAGGAAAATCTGGTTTCAATCTTAGCGCAGTCCTATAGGACTGAATAGCCTCGGGTATGGAGCCGCCGTCTTTGTAGATCGACGCCAAATTTGAATGGGCATCGGCGAAGGCGGGATTCAGTTGAATAGCCCGCTGATAGCATTCCATAGCGGCCTGCGGTTGCATCAACTCTTTCAAAGTGTTGCCCATATTAGAATAGGCGTCGGCGAAGGCCGGTGATATGCGTATAGCTTCGCGATAATGAGCGAGAGCTTCCTGCAGTTTGCCCTGCATCTGCAGCATTGAGGCCAGGTTAGAATGGGCCACGGCGAAATCTGGATAGATTTCTAAAGCGTTGCAATATAGCCGGATGGCCTCCTCGGCGCGACCCTTTAAATATGATAAAAAATGGCCATCATTATAAATTACAAACTACTCTACTTATAGTAGGTTACTATGAAATTTAGCAAACTAAATTTTAATTTATGTCAAAATTTACCTGCTCTCGTTTGATATTGGCCAAATTATTTAGCGAATCAGCGTGCGATGGGCACAACTTCAAAGCCGTATTGTAGCAATCCTCAGCCTCGGAAACGCGACCCTTCTCTTTGAGCGCATTAGCCAAATTGCAATAGGCGTCGGGAAAATTCGGTTGAATTTTAATAGCCCGCCTGTATGTTTCGATGGCCAAATCGATGAGGCCCTGTTCGTAGTAGACCGAAGCCAAATTGCCGTGCACTACAGCGTGATTGCTTGACAGGTGCAGGGCGCGATGATAGGCGGCTACAGCTCGGTCAAAGATTCTGGCCTCTTTGAACACGTTGCCAAGGTTGATGTAGGCGTCCAGAAAGTTCGGGTCTAGCGATACGGCCTTGGGTGGATAGGAATAGTAAAGTCATAAATTAGTGGCATAATAACAGAGAAATCGTTACGCAATAGCCCCGCAATGATTACGTAATAGCCGTGTTGATTACGTAACAGCAGTGTTATGATTGCGTAATACCTGTGCTAAGATTACGTAATAGGCACGCTGTTAATGCGCAACAGTCTATGATTCAAGAAGTAATTATTTACAAGCATTACTAACTTATTATATAGTACATAATACGTAATTATAAACGAATAACACCACAAGCGGTGAACTAACCTTCTCGAAATGATGAATAGCCAGCCAAATTTCGCCTTGGGCGTTGAACACGCATCCCAGGTTGCTCCAAGCGACCGCAAATGTTGGACAGGTCTCAATAGCTTTCAGGTAGCAGGCCTTGATAGTTTTGTGCATTTTTGTGTGAACATCGTGTGGAGTTGTTTGCGGTTTTTTCGTTGATGGGATTTAATTTATTACCGAGAAGGTGGGATTGGGAAAAGGGAGGGATGGGAAAAATGAGTTAGATTCCGTAGCGCCCTTCATAAAAATATGAACCACAAAATTAATTCCAATAGATTAAATTGTGCTACTAACAGTAGCAGCATTAGTCTATCATCAACACCTACCTGTTTGTTTAAAAAATACGAAGAAACGCAACGCAAGCCTGATCCTCTTGCATTAACTAATATGATTAATAATACATCAGAATTCAGAGCTTATTAAAAATTTTGCTTACTAAAAGAAAACTGGACAAAAAGTTTACACGTGAATGTTCATCATTGAGAATTAAAAGCGTCGTATCACATTTCTTTGGATGGAAAAAATACAATGAAATGAAAAAAATCCAACTGTCGATTGCACGAGTTTAGACAAATTCGTTTGGCATTGGATAGTCTACATTAGGTCTTATTAAATAGAAATTTCCAGCTAATGCAGACTGTTCAAGTTACAAAGGAGAATGATCCAAACTTGTGCAATCTACAAGTTAAACAAAATTTTGTTTCAGAAAAAGTGCTTCAAAATTGATAAGTACAGAGCGAGCGTCCAGAAACGGTTGTTACTGCAAATAATTTTGCCGAAAAAAATCGATTAGAGACAAGTAAAAAAAACTGTTATATGCATGACATTAGCGACACGAAAAAAACACAAAAATTAAATATAAGGCAATACCTTGAGCTGACCAGCTGAGTTGAGTAGTTAAGACACACCCACCGACACAACTAGTTGAGTCAGTGCGTGCATCTCTCTGTGTGTGTGTTCTGGCTGTCACAGAGTCACAGTACAATGCCAATTTCTGAAACAATAAGTCGTCTGGAGTCGTAAAAGCCAGGTGAAAACAAAAAGAAATTTGTTTTAAACGAACAGACAAATTCGAATGCGTTGTTGGGTCTTTAAAAAGGAGAGTAACATGGAACGCTCGTCAATGTAAGCTATTTAATTTTTTTGTTGATTTTTATCATGAAATTTGCTTTTTAACTGTACATAGAGTTTTATAACAAGCATTCCATGTCAGCTAAACAATTTGAGATGCGTGTGAAAATTAAAACCAAAATTATAAACATCTCTTCCAAAAAATGACAACCAATTGAATGTTTCTGTCAAAATGTCTTCAGAATTGATTGTAACCATTTTTGCGTTGTTAGCTGCGCTCTGATCAAACTGGGTGGTTTTTCGTTTCGAAGAAAAGAAAAGACAAAAAATGATAGAACAAGTAAAACAAGTCACTGATATCGCAACAAGTCAAAACAAGGCTAGACACTGGAAATATTTAGTTCAATTATATTCGTTACTGACTGCAAATTTAATGCAACGGAACACTAAAACAGTCAGTGCGAATATAACTGCAACTTTTCATTTAGTTTTTGTTAAAAAAAATAGCGCGAGGTTTGCTACCGACCAGACTGTGTGACAGTTGGCTAATCTATGGAATTGATGTTTGATTGGATAGGTAAATCGCAGCGTGAAATGGGCGACACAAATGCTCAGGTTTTGAGACACCCATCGCGATTTTAACGAAATCATGACAAATCCATAATGTTTTCTTTAATAACCGTCTAAACTTTAACTATAACATGAGCAAAACTCGCGCTAGTCAAATTACAAAATGCCCAACAATTATCCATGCCTTTCTCTCTGATAGTTGCTTATGATAGGAAAAAAAATTAAAGCGTTTTTTTAAGTTAGAAACTGGCTGGACAGTTGAATATTGCAATCATAAATCCTTCAATAAATTTTGTTCACTAAGAAACTAATAAAAATATTTTTTCCAGCCAATTTCTTTTAATTATACAAAAATATTTTGACAAAATAAAGGAAAACTCAGGGGCAACAAACTGTTTAGTTGAGCATACTACAGAAAGAAAGACAATAGATAAATTTGGTTTACACGGAGGCAAAATTTTTGGCGTTTCCAATGGCAACCGGGAAAACAAGGACGCGTGGATAAAAAAAATTGTGTTGCTAACCAAATCGTTTGAGGGAATAATACTATTACTATTGCCAAATTTGTAGGCAAATTATGTTGGAAACTACAACATAAAAATCTAATAAAAATAATCCCTCATAGGAAACTTGGTTAACAATGGTGTTGCCGAAGGAGTTTAGACTTATGCAACAATAGAAATGGGAAGCGCAGACCGTATAGTGGTCTCAAGTAGGCAAAACAGCGGAGCTAAAGATGACTTAGATTTAGAACAGTATAATATTTAATTTAATTAAATTCATAACTTGAAATCATCTTCAACTCAGCTATTTGCTTTCATTATAAAACAAAGAAAAATAATACAGAAAAAACTGGGCAAGAAAACATGGCTTTTTCCCTAATTTTTCCAATGTCTTTGTCTGACTTTTGAGCGATATTTTTTAAACAAATGTGACTAAAAATTTTAAAAGAAAAACCAACGCAATTATGGTCAGAAGCGAAGCTATATCCCCAAAATTGAATGGGGCGTTTTGGTGCAGATTTTTAATTAGTCAAGATTGTTTAATTAATCAGCAGCTGGAGCCCCATTCAAATTTGAGGATATAACTTCGAGCGCTAACACAGCTGGTCAAATAAATAAAAATTAAATTTTTTAACAATGAATAAAAAAATTTTCAGACAGCTAATAAAACTTAGTTGGCTAGTCAAATGCTTGGCATCGTTTTGGAAGGGATGAAAGCAGCAAACAGTGAGGGCTAAAAGCTGAAGCCGAAGATAAAACGTTTGAAGATTTTTTTGGCAAAATGAAAATTCAATCGTTTTATTCTGCTTCGAAGTTTTCCATTGTTGATTTTATGGATTTTACTTGTTTATTGAGTAAAATCAATCATTTCTATTAACTACTGAACTAATTGTAGCCGTCCCATCTAAATAAGTATTCAAACATTCTTAAAGCTTTGCCCCAAAACTTTTATATTATTTTCGGTTTTAATTAATTAATCTTTTTTTCATAAAGCCGGGAGGGGACACAATGGTGAAAAGCAATCACATCATTTAGATAAGTGACTAGGTACTGTAAGTATTACAAAGTGCTTTCACTTACCTTGGCCTCGTCCAAACGACCAAGAGCTTTGAGTAAGTTGCCCAAGTCGCTGCGTACACAGTACAGATCCTGTGGCGGAAAATTAAAATGTAAGGCGAATGAAATTTTTGCTTCTGACCCAATAATCATGCTGTCTGACACATTGATCTGACCCACTAATCATGCTGACTGACACATTGATCTGACCCACTAATCATGCTGACGGACACATTTTTCTGACCCACTAATCATGCTGACTGACACATTGCTCTGACCCACTAATCATGCTGACTGACACATTGCTCTGACCCACCAATCATGCTGACTGACACATTGCTCTGACCCACTAATCATGCTGACTGACACATTGCTCTGACCCACCAATCATGCTGACTGACACATTGATCTGACCCACTAATCATGCTGACTGACACATTGCTCTGACCCACCAATCATGCTGACTGACACATTGATCTGACCCACTAATCATGCTGACTGACACATTGATCTGACCCACCAATCATGCTGACTGACACATTGATCTGACCCACTAATCATGCTGACTGACACATTGCTCTGACCCACTAATCTTGCTGACTGACACATTGCTCTGACCCACCAATCATACTGACTGACACATTGAGTCTTGACTGACACACAGAATAAAATAAATTTCTCTTACCCATCCTAAATTGAATCGCATATTTTTCTGAACAGCCCAACTAATTGAATGACAAGTAAAATGCAAATAATCCCAAAAGCGGGATAACTCACGGGGCTGTACTGCAGGACCTGAACGTAGGCGCCGACAGCGCCCTCAGTGTCGCCGGCGGCAACCAGAGCCGAGGCCAGATTAACGTAGCCATCAATAAAATCGTGCTTCAAACGCAGTGCGTGACGATAATTTTCGATAGCTTCAGCCAGATGGCCGCGCTCTTTGTAGACGTTGCCAAGATTGGAATAGGCCTCGGCAAGCATAGGATTCTGTTTGATAGCCAATTGGCTAAAATAAGCGGACTTGTCTAAGCGTCTGGATTGGAAATAGATCGAACTCAATAGTAGCAGGATGCTAGTGTTCTCGGGATCTTGTCGCCACAGTTGCATGCAATGCTGCTCGGCTCGTTCATAATCGCCAGCCGAATACTCGCGTTGAGCTAATTCTGCTAATCCTGAATTATTATGATTAAAGTGCAAGAGGGAGAAGGGTGAGGCGAAAAAAAATAATTACGCAAAGAAGATTAACTCAACATAAAGTTTGACTCCAGCTGTTGCACAAATCCTATTGTGTTAAAATAACACATAATAGCAATCGTATGTAAACAGCTTAATAGTCAGAATAAATGACCTTCACTATGCTAAACCATTTATAGGGCAAAACATTAAATAATGAAGATAAATACATATCTCATAGATAAATCAAAGTTTTATCATAATTCTTCGATTGCTAGGAAAATAGCAATGACCAGCAAGAATCAGTTGTTAAAATTGTAGCTCTTAATATTCCCTTTCCATTTAAAATGTTTTTAAAAGTTTATTTGCTATCTAGAAATTCAAATTGGTGCCAAAAGATAGATCTTTGTTATTTGTATTTCTAGAATTTTGAAAATACATTGGCTAGAAAAACTAATAGCAACATGGTCATTCCTTTAAGTACAAAATATACAGCATAATCAAGTGTAAGCCACAATTTGCAAATAAATAGCAACTAAAGAAAATAAATTGATAAAACAATATAAAAATGGCATAATTCAACTTAGTCCAATATAATAAAATTAGAAAATTTATCCATTTCTTAGGGGAAGCTTTGGCATGCCAGCTTAAGTGGAAATTTTTCCTGAATATTTGTCTAAAAGTTGTTTTAGCTTACCTTGGTAGCAATGTACTCTATCCCTTTGGATTGCACTTCAAAGCTAAAAGCTATCATAGCAATTTCTTTTCATTGCTATTAAAACGTTAAACTTTTATTTATGATCTAGGCTAAGGACTATTGCCTCTACCTTCTCTATGAAGTCATTTATCCCTTATATTTTCATTTATCCTCTATATGACAGTATGGCTACATGACAGAATGGACACATAATAGAATAGTCATAACAACAAAACAGCAACAGGACAAAATAAAAAAAATTCTCCCTTAAAAAGTTGTATTCTTTTTTAACAACTTGTTTGTCATTGTAGCAAAAAACTAGATTACCTTGAGGCTCTTTTTAAAAAGCAATTCTAGAACCAGAATTTAACTAGAAAAAAAATAGTTAAACAAATAATTAGCTATTTTATCATATTTCCTATATAAAAGATTTTAATCATTTTTCCTAACTTGAAGTAATTTTACTTTTTAATATCAAATGGAGTCATAAGTTAAAAAAATATCACTGAAAGATAATAAGTAAAAAATTTGTTAAGCATTACAACTAGACATAATGATATGAAAAGGCTTTTTATGTGCTTTTTTAGTAGAGAAATAAGCATTTACATGAATTAAACTAGTTAGCTTAATGTCTGTCATAGTTTTACTAAGTAACACTTTTAATCATAAACTACTAAAGTTGTGTTTGCTTTGCATAAGTTAATTGCAAAAGTACAACTCTGTTGAACTAAGCTTTGAGGCAAGTATTTATTTGTTATATTTAAATTTTTAATGCATTTTATTTACTATAGACTCCTACTAGATTGATATAACAAAAGTTACTTTGTTGCTAAATGAGGGCTTATCATATATATAAATATATGCGCAACAATTAACAAAGTGCACTCATTTGGCCAACCAAGGGAAGTCATTAAATTGGCTAGATAACTTGCAAAGTGGTCAAAATTAGGAAGCTAATTTGCAAAATTGGGGAAGAAAGTTGTAAAATTGGTAAAAATTAGGGAGTTAAGTTGCAAAATTAGCAACATGTTGAAAAATTCTTCAATAAAATTGAAAAATATAGAAGGAATGATGCAAATTTGTATAGAGTATATTGTGAAAATTAAGATAAAGCTCTGAGGCAGCTCTTTTGCTCCTTTAAAATTTTCAAATGAGAGTTGCAATTTTCTAACTAAGTTTCAATAAACAACCAAAATTTCCAAGTTGTGCATATATATGAGTATGCAAATATGCAAAGTAAATTAAACTCAATTAAACAATGCAATACTAGGCCTAATATAATAAAAACAAAGTAAAAAAATTTTGTACCCATATTGTACCCACCTACAGATCATGCTCATAATGTTGTAGCTTGGCTTGTACTCTAACTTAGATATTTGTATAAATCTAATTAACTAACTCTAATTAATAAAATTCAAGCATACTTGCCAGCCCTATAAAAATTAGTGATTTAATTGGTCATTTTAGATTGCATACCAAATGTCTGCATTAGAAAGCACCAATCATGCCAGTTGGAAAAGGATCTACCCTTTACGTCAAATCAAGGTATATTTTTTTGCTGGGCACGGGATGCAAAATTGCATTATGTCATGTCTTTAATTTTAGGATATAATTTCAGGGATTTTGATACAATTTTTTAAAAGTCTTATTTAAAAGATCTTCTATTGTGAAGAATTAAAAAATCATAATACAAAATTTTATCCTATATTAAATTTCAGGATAAGATTCTAAAATTCAAGATACTATAGCATCTCTATAGCACAAAAAATAAACCTAGAGTCAAATTGTTTATTTCTAACTAATGTCTATTTGATTTGTTGTTTTATCTAACTAAAGAGTAAACTAGGTTCCTTTGAATTTAAAGTCAACTAAATCACTAGCAAAGGATGATACCCAGATCAACAGTGAGGACCACAATTTCAACTCCTTGATAAGCTTTCTTCTTGATTGATTAATTAAGATTAAGTTATAAGGAATTATAGTGTTAATTGGATGAATAATCAAATGGCTATTTGTCTGGTTAACTGGACAAATAATAACTGCCTTTTTTATTTAGAAGCTTATGATAACTTTGAAAAAAAGGATTTTGAAAAATTAAAGTTAATAGGCTCAATAACTGGGTTTATTTTTTGCTAGGCACAGGATGCAAAATCACATTATGTTCTTCATTTTAGGATGCAAATTCAGGGTTTGGGATGTAATTTTTTTAAAGTATTACTTAAGAGGTATTTTATTGTGAAGAATTAAAAAAATCAGAATGCAAAATCTCATCTTATATCAAATTTTAGGATGCAATTCTTAAGGTCAAGATGTTATAGTATCCCTATAGCACAAAAAAACCTAGCTCAATAATAAAAAATTAGAAGAAAAAATCCAATGGTAGTAAATATATATAATAGTGACCTTGGGCTAAATTAAAAAATACCATACTTATGGGGCATGGCTGGTGGCCATACATGCAATTCATCACTTAAGGGCATAGCAGCTATATGCCATGCATGAATAGGCCCTTGGGACACTTCTATGGAATGCGAAAAATAGACCTACTAAAAATAACATTAAAAAAGACACCTAACCTAATAAAATATTAAATTGCCAAAAAATTGTCTATAAATAAAAGCAAATAATAAATTTTTTTGAGACTAGGCAAGACAACTCTTCTTGACTGCTTGGTGATATTATATATAGCTTTAAATCTCTGCTAGTAGGTAAAAACAGATGTCCATCAGATGACTTAAAACTTTAGGGTTTAAGGAATAGTTGTTTAACGAATAGTTCTATAAAAATAGCAGCAACTTACCTGTCAAATCAGTGGGAACGTAATTCATATATCCAAGTTAAATATAGGCTAAACAATAGCCTTAATCGATTTTCTTCTGTGTAATAAATAAACTTTGATGTAGAATAGGAGTGCTACAAAGGCGAAAACTGTTTCACATTTGCGAAACGTATTTCTTCCTTTTCTTGTAAGTAGGCGTTGCAATGAGAAAGCAGTCAGAAGGTCCAGTAGCTTGCATTCCCAGCAGAAACAGCGATGTTGATAGATTGTTTACATCGATTTTTTATGGTTTAAACCGCCTGTAACTAGCGGGATGAATCATTCTAACGATTGTCGTTGAGGAATTAATGGGCTTTAACAAAAAGGATAAAAATAAAATATTTATTCTGTTCCTAACGACTCAAAATGACATATTTTTTATCCTGAAAATATTTATAGACAAAACTCATGGACTGCTCTACGTCTCGTAGCGCATACACTTTCATATAATAAATAAATGTACGGAACACAAGATTTGACGAGGTTCCTCTTGCCAAGCTTTTTCGCAGGAAGTTTCGTACGGCAGATTTTCCGTAGTGAGCCTTTGGAGGAGCTTTTTTGTTCAGCTTTTTTACCCGTGAAATTTTGCGGCAGATTTTTTTGCTAAATACCAGTCTATAGACTTTCTGCTTATATTTTCTCTGTCCAGCAATTTTCCGTGCCGATGCTTTCCTGTCTACTCTCGCAATTGCTCCTGTTTTTGCGTGTAGTGTAACAGATATTGGTTTTAATTTCAGCCCTAAACCTTATTACACGACTTACTATATGCAGCTCATGCAGTCAGCTGTTATCTTTTTAACTGTGCTTCATGAACATGTACATGTATCTCACTAAAAAAATCCCATGAAAATTTTCATATTCATCTTACCTTTGAAATTCAAGTTTTACGTGTAATTCTACATTTACAGTTAAATTAATTGACTATCAATGTCTCCGCTCACAAAGGAGAACCCTCTTCTTAAAAACATTAAAATAGTATTGATTGACCGGCTCTCTTGTAAGCGATGATGCATGAAATAACGCTGACAAAAAAACAGATTTTCAAGTATAATTTCAAAACGATTTCTTTGGAAATAAACGGCCTTATATTTTTAAAGAATGTGGCAAACTGACAGAATATCAGAAACATCTGCAAAAGTAGTACATGAATAGATAGTGCAGAAAGATCGATTGTAAAAAGCAGAGATCGAAGGAACCGCACAAATTAATACCTAAAGGTGTACATGTAATCCTAAACCTGTGATTAATTATGCTTAAAAAACGCAATGAAATTCAACAAAAATTAAATTCAACGGCATTATTAAGCCACTTAAAATTGAATAACAATTAATAATAATATTCCACGTTACGGTATACATGTACATTGACCAGACTAATTGAATTTGTTCTTTTACATTGTAATGCGGCGGGAAAAAGCTGCGTACACGCATATACTCGTACTGTATGCACAGATCGGCACTAAATTCCATCTGGCATTAAAAAATGATCCCATAGTAAGTAGATAAATCAAATTATCCCTAATTATTTTTTGCCTCCGCTCCCGTTGGCAGTCAGCCTCATCGACTGCGTGTGGCGACCCATCATCAGGGGCGCTGTGTCCTCGCTGCACGTGGATTCCGCATCGGCTGATTCGCCTACGTCAGCCGCGTTGGCCCCAGCTGGCGGAGCATCAGGCTGAAGGTCCGGCGTGTCTGCGTCATCGAGCTGGATGCTGCTCTCTAACTGCTGTAGAGATTCTTTCGCGCTGACGCTGTTCCTGTAGCCGTAAGCGGCGTACATTATGAGGCCTGGGGCATGGCGGCGTGGAGGTTGGAATTCGCGATGAAGTTTTAAAATTTAAGGAAGTTTAACAGCCACAAATCAATTCGGTTTCTTGACCAAAGAAAGATGATTTAGGTAGAGAGAGAGAGAGGGAGCGAAGAGGCTGATTTAAAGTGAGAGAGGGAGAGGAGAGGCTGATTCAAGGAGAGAGAGATAAAGCGGAGAGGCTGATTTAAAGTGAGAGAGGGAGAGGAGAGGCTGATTCAAGGAGAGAGAGATAAAGCGGAGAGGCTGATTCAAGGAGAGAGAGAGGGAGAGGCTGATTCAAGGAGAGAGAGAGAGGAAGCGGAGAGGCTGATTCAAGGAGAGAGAGGGAGAGGCTGATTCAAGGAGAGAGAGGGAGAGGCTGATTCAAGGAGAGAGATAGAGGGAGCGGAGAGGCTGATTCAAGGAGAGAGAGGGAGAGGCTGATTCAAGGAGAGAGAGGGAGAGGCTGATTCAAGGAGAGAGAGAGAGAGAGGGAGCGGAGAGGCTGATTCAAGGAGAGAGAGAGAGAGGGAGCGGAGAGGCTGATTCAAGGAGAGAGAGGGGGAGAGAGAGGGAGAGGCTGATTCAAGGAGAGAGAGAGAGGGAGCGGAGAGGCTGATTCAAGGAGAGAGAGGGGGAGAGGCTGATTCAAGGAGAGAGAGAGAGAGGAAGCGGAGAGGCTGATTCAAGGAGAGAGAGGGAGAGGCTGATTCAAGGAGAGAGAGGGAGAGGCTGATTCAAGGAGAGAGATAGAGGGAGCGGAGAGGCTGATTCAAGGAGAGAGAGGGAGAGGCTGATTCAAGGAGAGAGAGGGAGAGGCTGATTCAAGGAGAGAGATAGAGGGAGCGGAGAGGCTGATTCAAGGAGAGAGAGGGAGAGGCTGATTCAAGGAGAGAGAGAGAGAGGGAGCGGAGAGGCTGATTCAAGGAGAGATAGGGGGAGAGAGAGGGAGAGGCTGATTCAAGGAGAGAGAGAGAGGGAGCGGAGAGGCTGATTCAAGGAGAGAGAGGGGGAGAGAGAGGGAGAGGCTGATTCAAGGAGAGAGAGAGGGAGCGGAGAGGCTGATTCAAGGAGAGAGAGAGAGGGAGCGGAGAGGCTGATTTAAGGAGAGAGAGGGAGCGGAGAGGCTGATTCAAGGAGAGAGAGAGGGAGAGGCTGATTTAAGGAGAGAGGGAGCGGAGAGGCTGATTCAAGGAGAGAGAGAGAGCGGAGAGGCTGATTCAAGAAGAGAGAGAGCGCAGAGGCTGATTTAAGGAGAGAGAGAGAGGAAGCGGAGAGGCTGATTCAAGGAGAGAGAGGGGGAGGCTGATTCAAGGAGAGAGAGGGGGAGGCTGATTCAAGGAGAGAGAGAGAGGGAGCGGAGAGACTGATTCAAGGAGAGAGAGAGAGGGAGCGAAGAGGCTGATAGAAGAAACCATAAAAGCGAAAATGATTCAGTAGTAAATAAAGATTTTTCCGCTTAAACCGAAAATAACGAAAAAAATGAAAGCCTACCAAAGGCAGACCAGACCAGGAATCGAACCCAGGTGAGCCACTCTAGTCGCACAATGAGCACGGCATTGATGAAGAAGGCGAGAAGCGGCGGCAGCGGCATCAGCGGCGCCTCGTACACGCCTGGCTCCACAGATTTCGGCTGGTAGGCGCACAGGCAGATCAGTAGAAGCAGATTGACAGCTGCCACTAGCACAGTTGCTAGCAAGGTCCACCAGGTGAAAAATGGCGCTGCATAATTAATTAGCAGTCCAGTAACTAGGCTGACACCAAGGTAAATAACAAACAGTCGCTTCATAATTGGCCTTCGACCTAACCAATAACCAGGTAGAAAACTGCAAGCCCACGATCTCAGCTGGCAAATCTCGCGCCGGTGCAACAGGTATCTCAGGTAGAACAAATCAACCCCAACCATTAGGTAGGATAGCAACACTCCCATAGATACAAAATTAGCCAAAGTGTGAATATTGAACACCAATGCGAGTAGCGCAGAGAGCAGGCCACCAACAAGTAGGCCAACCAGCGGCACACCCAATCTGGGCTGCACGTAGGCAAAGCAGGGGAAAATTATCCCATCAGCTGCTAGAGCGTAGAAGAGGCGCGGCATAACGTAGATAGTGGCCAGTTTAGTGGCCCCAGTGGCTAGCAGGGTGCCGCCAGCAGCTACGTAGGACAGCCAAGCGACTCCGTGAGATTGAAAGGCAACAACAAATGGCGATCCGGCATCTAAGTCTTTGTAGGAAGACAGATAGGACAAACCAAGACTGGAGGCGAAGTACAGCAAAGTGATGATGCCCAGGGAGGTTAGCAGAGCTACTGGTAGGCTTCGCCTCGGATCCTTGCACTCCTCGGCGGCATTGGCGATGGCTTCGAAGCCGGAGAAAGCAAAAATTGCCACCGTGGCACCGTTGATAACGCCGGCTAACCCGAATGGGAAAAATCCCCCGTTATCTGGCGACCAGTTGTGCGGCGAGCCAAGGACGTAGCACGCGCCAGCCATCAGAGTGAGACAGGCGCACTGGACGGCGCTGAGCACCATGTTGACGCTCATTGAGATGGCGGCACCGGTCAGGGTGAGCAGCATCAGGGCGATGATTAAGCCGAACGCAACGAGATCAATGTTGGGATCTAGATAATCAGATTCTGGCAGGCTACCGAAATAAGTCTGCGTAGCATTGCTGATGGCCTGGTGACAGATAGCATTGACTGTGCTGCTGAATGCCTTGGCCACTGAAGCCATGCCGATCACTAAATCGGATATCATTGTCCAGCCAACTAAGAATGCTGGCAGTTCGCCCAGTGTGATGTAAGTGAACGTGTAGCAGCTGCCCGCTCTGGGTATCAGTGTAGAGAACTCAACGTAGCAGAGACCCGTAAACACGCTGAGCACAGCGCACAGCAAGAAGCTCAATGACGCTGCTGGGCCTGTGAATTTGTAAAGAAATTAACGTCTGAATTTCTCGGGGGTATTTGTGTAATTGCTGAAGGGGTAAAACGTGAATCTATCTGCTAAGGATGTTATTCCTGAGCGGGCTATATTCTTGCTGAACGATTGTGGTTGTGCTGAAAGGGTTGTGTTCTTGTTGAGTGGGGTTGTGTTATTGCTGAGGGGTTGTGTTCTTGTTGAGTGGGGTTGTGTTATTGCTGAGGGGTTGTGTTCTTGTTGAGTGGGTTTGTGTTATTGCTGAGGGGTTGTGTTCTTGTTGAGTGGGGTTGTGTTATTGCTGAGGGGTTGTGTTTTTGTTGAGTGGGGTTGTGTTATTGCTGAGGGGTTGTGTTCTTGTTGAGTGGGGTTGTGTTATTGCTGAGGGGTTGTGTTTTTGTTGAGTGGGGTTGTGTTATTGCTGAGGGGTTGTGTTCTTGTTGAGTGGGTTTGTGTTATTGCTGAGGGGTTGTGTTCTTGTTGAGTGGGGTTGTGTTATTGCTGAGGGGTTGTGTTCTTGTTGAGTGGGTTTGTGTTATTGCTGAGGGGTTGTGTTCTTGTTGAGTGGGGTTGTGTTATTGCTGAGGGGTTGTGTTCTTGTTGAGTGGGGTTGTGTTATTGCTGAGGGGTTGTGTTTTTGTTGAGTGGGGTTGTGTTATTGCTGAGGGGTTGTGTTCTTGTTGAGTGGGGTTGTGTTATTGCTGAGGGGTTGTGTTCTTGTTGAGTGGGGTTGTGTTCTTGCTGAGGGGGTTGTGTTCTTGTTGGGGGGTTGTTTTATTGATGAGGGGGTTGTGTTATAAATTATTGATGAGGGGGTTGTGTTATAAATTATTGAATGGGTTGTGTTATTGCTGAGGGGTTGTGTTATTGCTGAGGGGTTGTGTTCTTGTTGAGTGGGGTTGTGTTATTGCTGAGGGGTTGTGTTCTTGTTGGGGGGTTGTTTTATTGATGAGGGGGTTGTGTTATAAATTATTGATGAGGGGGTTGTGTTATAAATTATTGATGAGGGGGTTGTGTTATAAATTATTGATGAGGGGGTTGTGTTATAAATTATTGATGAGGGGGTTGTGTTATAAATTATTGATGAGGGGGTTGTGTTATAAATTATTGAATGGGTTGTGCTATTGCTGAGGGGTTGTGTTATTGCTGAGGGGGTTGCATTTGTTCTAGCCGAAGGCAGAATGCTTACGTGCTGAGGGCAATTGTTCATGTTCTTACTTAGGGAGGATTTTTTAAGCAGGAGGGTTGCTCGCAAGCGGATGAGGAATCCCACTTGATCAAAGATCAAAGATGCAAAAAATTAAAATTTGCAGTTAGTGTAATACTAAATTACATGTAAAATTTTATATTGGTCGTAAAGTACAAAATCGCTCAATAGAATTGAGTTAGCGAACCAGTATTGACTAGCTATATTTTACTCGTAGCAGCTTGCGTGGGGATTCAAATGAGCTCCACCGGATGTAATTGAATCGGTTTGTCACAGTCGATTTGCGACAGAAACTGAACATGAAATATCGATTTAAAAAAACGCGGCAAAACTGGACTGGACTGGATTTTTTAACAACATTTTATGATTGATTATAATTTTTTGTAGAGAATTTCGGCAGTTCTATATCGATTATTCTAGCTTAAGGCAGACCAGGATATACTGGGCGTATGGAAGCGACATTCACTGTGCACCCCCTCCCAACTGGACCAAACCCAGTAGCTATAGCAGAGTTAGACGAGACAAATGACCTCTCTTTACAAAATGCTCAGTAGGCCCTAATATGTCTTTAAATTATTGACAGCTCGCCTAAATTTCATGAAGTTTCACAAAATTCCCTGGGCAAGACATAAAGACATGACAGACTCGAAGATACAGGCTCTGTTATACATACAAAAGACACATATAAACAGACGGGTCACTTACCAGCCTTAGTCTTAATAACAGTCCCTGCCAGTACATAAATGCCAGCTCCAGCCATATGAGCGATGCCGTAGAAAATCAGCTGATGCGTTGATAGGCAACGCTTCAAAGGTGTCTCTAACGAGCGAGCCTCGCCCAGACTTTTCTGTCGAAATAGCTTGCCGAAAAAGTTAGTAGCAGATTGACGTCGATTTAAGCCTGCCATTGTAATAATACACAAAATTCTATCGGAAGCTTTAAAAACGAAAGTCTTGCCAAGCTCAAAAGTAGCACAAGACACCGTTCTTGTGCTTAAGACACAACCAGAAGCAGTCCGAAGCAGTAAGCAGCTCAAGGCGCCTCTAAAAAACTTGATTCGGAAACTTAACTATCCGGTTTCCTTCTTTGCCTTGTTCAGCTGTCGAGATTTTTTTATACGCATCGTGCAGCGGAGGGAGGGGCAGAACGGACAGAGCGGAGGAGGGAGAGAGTATGGAAAGAAAACCTCCTACTGAGCATATCGAGGTGGCGGTGGAGGGGTAAGGGGTGGGGTTTGGTCAGAGGTTAACAGTTTTTTAGATTGTACATATTTACGCTAGGGTGCATTCCTGTCAATGCCCAACCTCCCCCTGTGCTGGGTGTACATTCGTGCTGTTATTCTCACTCATTCTATAGAGTAAAAATTCATACACAATAACTATTAGTGCGTTCAAAAAGTTCTTAGACACCCCTCATATCTCTGCATCTGTTTGACCGATTTTGATGAAAATTGATACAAGCATGGGTCTATATTTAATAAATTCAGTGCTAGAGTTTCAGCTTGGTCGTATAGACAGAACAAAAGCAATCGATCATTTACTGACGAACCTACGAAATTGGCAATACGATTTTTAAACAGCATCGGATCTGGACCTCTCTCTAAACTGGGGGGTTGTGAAATCGCAGCTTGTTTTTAGAGGAATAAAAGCTTTCGCTGAGTATTGATTAATCATTACTTTCAAGCTGCGAGGGTTTAGCCATGGACAAAAAACAGATCGAACGAAGCAGTAGGCAGCATTAGACTGGGTGCGCAGAACGAACGTCAGATTGAAATGCTGAGATGCAGAACCAGCGTCGAAAGCGCAGGCACCTATCCAAAGAAGATCATGTTAAGTGTTTTTTGGAATGCGAGCGGGCCCCTCATGTTCACGTGGTACGGCCAGGGCCAGACACAGAACAGCGAGCGGTTTTGTGACGAGCTCACGAGGCTGAGACAGGAGCTACATGTACTGCAACGGCGTCGGATCGTGCGCAAGGGCGTCCTGCTGCACTGCGACAATGCCCGGCCGCACTCGGCAGCCCTCACTCGCTCTCACATCGACAGCCTCAGATTCCAGCAGTGGCAGCATCCGCCCTACTCGCCTGATTTGGCACCGTCTGACCATGGCCTTTTTGGACACGTCAAGGCGCAGCTGCGAGGCAAGAGGTTCGCTAGCTTCCCCGAGCTGCAAACGGCTGTTGAGGGGCTCATCAAAGCGACTCCTAGAGACACGTGGTTAGGATGGATCGAAGAGCTGCCGATGCGGTATGACAAGTGCATTCAACGGAACGGTGATTACTTCGAAGATTTTCATGATTGGTGATCTGATTTTTGAAGTTTGGGAACTTGCCAACTTGATCCGTTTGCCCTTAAGCTTCTACGTTTTGTTATGTGCTTAAAATCGTATTGCCAATTTCGTAGGTTCGTCAGTAAATGATCGATTGCTTTTGTTCTGTCTATACGACCAAGCTGAAACTCTAGCACTGAATTTATCAAATATAGACCCATGCTTGTATAAATTTTCATCAAAATCGGTCGAACAGATGCAGAGATATGAGGGGTGTCTAAGAACTTTTTGAACGCACTATGGTAATTAAAAGCTTAAAAGGAAAGGTAAAATTTTATCTTGCAGACTGCAGTTGTTACGTTATACAAAATAAAAAAGAACATCAATGGCGTCTTTTAGTTTTAATTAACTTTAAAAATCGATTATCATAGTGTCTGCGTGTCCCAACGTTAAAAAATCACTGATATTTTTCTTCCCCTGTTCATGTCGGATCGTATGCTCACTCTCTCCTCTTTGCTCTGTCACTAGCACTCTGGGACATATGTATTTTTATCCCCTAAAAAATTCCACCACGGTACAGTCTCGTGAGTAAACAAGTGGAAAAAAGGGAGAATGCTTTTGTTTAGCCGTGCTAAGAATTTGCCATTCCGATTTACAATTTCCATTTACATTTTAAATTTTTGAAGCATCCGGAAAAGGGAAGCATGCAGTTTATTATTCTAATAGGCCCTTTAAGTTAATAAATTAAGTCCTTTTTTAAAGCACAAAATACTACTTTCAGCAGATTAAGAATTACTAAAGCAACAAAAGAAAATTACGAATGTTTCTACGCCGATATACAATAAATACGATCAATTCAAATTGCTCAATTGAATGAATATTTTTGTTATATAGCGATTGGTACGAGTACTTAAGAATATTGTAAAGAATCGCTTCTTCCTTCTTAGAAAATCAAAGAAAACAATAATTGTGAAGATGAAATTTGAGGCTCTGATTGTTCAAATCATTCAATTAACAACACTAAGAGTACATTTAAAGCCGTAAAAAAATTGCTGGAATTAAACGTACGATAAAACCAAGCAGGCAACAACAGCCTTCCTTCAGTTTCCTAACACCAAGCCTGTCATACGCGCTAAGCTGCTTTCTGCACTCACAGTACTGTACTATTTGGAGTAATAGTGCTTCTAGGAGAAACAGAGATGCAAGGCAAAAAGAAGATTTTGGATGCAGCTTCGGAGGTATAGGGATGAGGGGGGGTCTCTCGGAGGCCTCGCCAGAAAATTATAAGCTAACCTGCAGTGTCCACCAAGCAAGAATGGAGGCGGTAGGGAAGAAGGATGGTTGGGGGGGAGGAACAAAACATTGACAGGGTAAGAAAAAAACAATCGATTGAAATAGCAGGGAGAACAGATGGAAAGGAGAGACAAGCCACGTCTCATGGTTGCCATGGAAACCAAGTCTAGCCAATAAACAAATAGAAGCAGAGGGATAGCATAGCTATTGAAAATATGATTTGGCTATGCTTTTCTGCTAGACTGATAAAATATAATAGAGGCTTTTGAGCAATTCATATGTGATACTCTGAGCTGAACTTAAATATTGTATAGTTAGACGAGTTATAGTGCCTAAAAATCTGCTTTAAGACGAACATTTCTATTGCAAAATCGCAAAGAAATGTCGTTGTTTATTCTGGTTGTGTTTCTGGCGACTGGTTTAGGTAAGTAATAAAAACAGTATTAGTAAATTAAATTTTTTTCATATTCAATAGGCGTATCATTGCGATTACATGCATATTATTGGCTTCAATGAGAGGTAGACAGTATTTTAAACGTGTTAGTCGTGTCTGCTTTGAAAATGCGTACAAAAAGCTTATGTGTGACTTCAAAAGGTGTAAAGGTGCCTGACAGGTGTATCTATCTGATTGATAGGCGTATCTATCTGACTGACAGGTGTATCTATCTGACTGACAGGTGTATCTATCTGACTGACAGATCTGACTGACAGGTGTATCTACCTGACTGACAGATGCATCTATCTGACTGACAGATCTGACTGACAGGTGTATCTACCTGACTGACAGATGCATCTATCTGACTGACAGATGCATCTATCTGACTGACAGGTGTATCTATCTGACTGACAGGTGTATCTATCTGACTGACAGGTGTATCTATCTGACTGACAGGTGTATCTATCTGACTGACAGGTGTATCTATCTGACTGACAGGTGTATCTATCTGACTGACAGATGCATCTATCTGACTGACAGATGCATCTATCTGACTGACAGGTGTATCTATCTGACTGACAGGTGTATCTGTCTGACTGACGGGTGTATCTATCTGACTGACAGGTGTATCTATCTGACTGACAGATGCATCTATCTGCCTAACAGGAGTATCTAGTTATGTGGCCAACAGGGGCATAAATCTAAACAAGAGCTTTCGATTTTCAAATCATCTTCAGTCAAAGAATACAAATCAATAAATCTCTGCAAATTATCATTCTGCGTAAAAGTGCAGTTTTTAAAAACGCAGTTTAAATTTTCTCATTTTAGTTGCCAGCCAGTCAACAGATGTCGGATGTCCTACGCAACCAACTTGCGACTCAACTAGCACGGCTTGTTTTGGCTACGGCGAGCTGTCAATTACATGCGGTAATGGCACTCGAATCGGCTACGGGAACTGCTACTCATCCGAACTCTGTGCCTCCGTGGCTGCCGAACAAACCAACGATTTAATCAGCTTCTCCGTTTCTAATATCAATCCGAAACAAGTAAACAGAGAGTGTATCGAAGAGCGCCACTCCAAAAAGCGCCACCCCTAAAAGCGCCACCCCTAATAGCGCCAACCCTAATAGCGCCACCCCTAATAGCGCCACCCCTAATAGCGCCACCCCTAATAGCGCCACCCCTAATAGCGCCACCCCTAATAGCGCCACCCCTAATAGCGCCACCCCTAATAGCGCCACCCCTAATAGCGCCAACCCTAATAGCGCCAACCCTAATAGCGCCAACCCTAATAGCGCCAACCCTAATAGCGCCACCCCTAATAGCGCCACCCCTAATAGCGCCAACCCTAATAGCGCCACCCCTAATAGCGCCAACCCTAATAGCGCCACCCCTAATAGCGCCAACCCTAATAGCGCCACCCCTAATAGCGTCATCCCCACATACCGATTTTCAGTGCCACTCCTACTCAAGCCAAATCAAGGACACGATCTACAACGCCTACAATAACTGGTGCTGTCAAGGTGATAATTATCTAAGATGTTGTCCAGGTTCTGTTGCCTGGTGAGTTATGATTTATAAACGTCTCAAAGTTATACACGTGGGTTTAGCGGATGTAAACGAGAGTTTAGTGAATGTACAAGAGAGTTTAGTGGATGTGCACGAGAGTTTAGTGAATGTACACGAGAGTTTAGTGAATGTAAACGAGAGTTTAGCGAATGTACTATAGTTTACTAGAGTTTGCTAGTTGGCTATAGTAGCTTAAAGGATGTGCATGATACTACGTAGCTCGTACATGTAGTCGTAGTCTGGTTGCTAGGGCATCTGCCTTTTGAGTGAAATGCAGTGGGTTCAAACCCCGGCTCTAGGAGACAATTTTTGCTTCAGTCCACCCAGCTGAGATCGGGTACCAGTGTTAGCTGGGATAATATAGGGTGGGAGTTGCAGCCCCTCCAGCCCGTCAGGACTGAGCAGCTGTACGCAGCCCTCGGATGCATCTAGACGAAAGGTCGAGTGTCTACAGATTTTTTACACGATCGTTTAACGGGTTTGCGCGTGATTTTAGTGAATGTACATGTACATTACATGTACAAGAGATTCCAATGAGACTAACCGCTGCTCACTATCGCATCCCAGGCCATCTGGAGTGTCAAAAACATCTTCAAACTGTCTCGCAATGACCGCCCCATCGGATGTAGTTTATTTGGGCGCTTCGGGTAGCTCCGCGCAGACTCGCTTCCTCATCAAACTGAAGCCGAGAGGCGAATCGAACCTGTGCCGGCTGCTGGTGTACACGGCAAACACCCAGCCGGCTGAGGCTGGTGGACCGACGACTGTCTCTGCTACTGGGACTTCTGCAGCGAGTTCCAATGCCGCTACTACTGAGTTGTCGTCTGCCGCTACTTCGACAGTTTCAACCACCGTCAGTGTGGCTTCTTCTTCTGCCACGCCAGGTGCCACAAGCAAGACCGCTCGACGCCGCCGAAAACGTTCCGCCCCGATTGGCGCCTTCAGCCTCAGCGTCCAGACTGTGCAACTGATGCTCTCGACTGTTGACTTCTCCAGGTGCTTACTCGTCTGGTTATTACCAAATAAATCAATCAATCAACCAATCAATCAATCAATCAATCGATTAATCGATCGATCACTCAGTCAATCAATCAATCACTCAATCAATCAATCAATCAACCAATCAACCAATCAACCAATCAACCAACCAATCAATCAATTAATCAGTCAACCAACCAATCAATCACTCAATCAATCAATCAATCAATCAATCAATCAACCAATCAACCAATCAACCAATCAACCAACCAATCAATCAATTAATCAGTCAACCAACCAATCAATCACTCAATCAATCAATCAATCAACCAACAAATCAGACAAGCAATCAATCAATAATTAAATAAATAACCAATCAGTAAATTAATTTTTTTGAATAATTAGTTCATCAACCCTCAACTAAATTAGTTCATTTAGTTGAAAGTTGTAGCTGTGAGAGTTGGAGTAAATCAGTTTATCAATTAAAAAACTCAATAAATAATGGAATCAAAGAAGCAATCAAATTATAAGCTATACAATAAATCAATTAAGCAATTAATTACTTAAGCAACTAATCAATAAACCTATACGTCAATGAATCATCAATCAGTCAATGAATCGATTATTTAGTCTACGAATTGAACAATCCTTCAATCATAATCAAGCAATCATTCAACCAATCAATCCATATGTTTTTATCTATCCGTCAATTAGAAAAGCGTCAGTGAAATCTAATTAAAATGCCAACCCACCTCGATTATTATTTCAGCTTGATCGTCTCAGCTATCAATACGGCTTCGAACAACACCTTGACGGTGACTGTCACTGTTAGTCAGGTTGTCGCCCCAGCTTCGACCATGTCGCCGGATCCGCAGTCGAACGGCTGGCTCATCGCCACGGGCTCTCTCTGCGGCCTCATCGGGGTCATTCTGCTGATCTATGTCATCGCCTGCTCTGTTTACAGGTTAGTTTTTTATCTTTCCTATTTTCGATGTTTTTTGATTAAAATCAAATATTTCTACTGTAAGTAGTCGGCTGAGAACAAAAAAGCGCGATTTTCTAAAAAAAACTCAGGAAAATTGGAGCAAAGCAAGCTTATGAATCAATCTTCTTAGAAGCCATGCCGAAAAATGGGCCCTGACTGTTTACGCTTGAGTAAGAGATTAATCAAACGATTACAATGGATTAGTCAGTCTACTATATGCCTACTCTCCTGCCAATAGTAAATCAGTTAGATTTGTCTGATCCACCCAGGCTATAACAAAGACAAAGTTGTTTTTTTAGCTGACTAATCCCATAAATATTGATTGCTTCGGGCATAATAAACAAACACATTAGCCATAAAAGTGTTTATTGTCCTTATTTAATAATTGATCATTCCTTACCTTCAGATCAAAAAGACCGTCTGGAAACGAGGCACTGCCGCTATATATGTGAACTATTACCTAAATAACTGACTACCGATGACAGGATATGAGAGATTTAGAGTACAGATCCCAGTGACACAAACTGTACGAGAGAATTCAGGACTTCAGATGAAAGTAACACCTTGAAGTGAAAGAAAGAAAGAGGATATGACCTTGACGTCTGCTAGACCGAAAGCTGGGATCCAAAATATAAAAATTTTTACTCGGGGCTCACAGACTAACTGACAAATAAAAAAGACAGAAACTATGGCAAAAGGAATAGAGCAGATAAAGAAGCTTATGCCTACATCATGCCCATGCGTTATATAAAATGGTTGAAAAAGTTTTTTTTAAGTTGCCTGATCAAATATCGTTTGAAGTAATATATATGGATTTCTGTATTATCGGCTTCTCGTGAATGCAATGAGATCAATCCTATAATTATAGCAAATCGTGACGCATAGATACTGTATAAATTCTAAAATTCTTATTAAGCCTATTTTTGTTACGAAAGGAAACAGATTTTTTATAGTTCTGCGTATACAGCTAATAATTGGTGATTTTCATTGTGGCAAAGACCTTTCTAATTACACAATTTGTTTTGTAGAAGTGAATTATCGTTTCGATTTTTTTGCTACCGCCACTGGTTTTGTCAAATTTAAAACAAAAAATATTTTATGCTACAAATTATAATTTTCTCTGAAAAATCTAGATTTTTTTTTAAGTTAGTACAATAAACAGGAAGTTATTTATAAAACGCACAAGTTAAACTGAAAAAAGTTTTTTGTTTCTTTTTTTTAGACCGCGCATTCTTCCTCACTTTTTCGCAATTTCTTTTGTCGTAAAGAATGTTTGATTTCGTTTCCGTATAAATGACTCAATTAAAGGTCATTACTCCTTAGGACTAGGGCTGAAGGAGGTTTGACTTCAGAGCTGGAGCTAAGAAAGTTGGAGCTGTGAGAGTTGGAGTGCTGAGAGAGTTGAAGCTGTGAGAGTTGGAGCTGTGAGAGTTGGAGCTGTGAGAGTTGGAGCTGTGAGAGTTGGAGCTGTGAGAGTTGTAGCTGTGAGAGTTGGAGCTGTGAGAGTTGGAACTAAGAGAGTTGGAGCTGTGAGAGCTGGAGCTAAGAGAGTTGGAGCTGTGAGAGCTGGAGCTAAGAGAGTTGGAGCTAAGAGAGTTGAAGCTGTGAGAGTTGGAGCTTTGAGAGTTAGAGCTGTGAGAGTTGGAGCTGTGAGAGTTGGAGCTAAGAGAGTTGGAGCTGTGAGAGCTGGAGCTAAGAGAGTTGGAGCTAAGAGAGTTGGAGCTGTGAGAGTTGGAGCTGTGAGAGTTGGAGCTGTGAGAGTTGGAGCTGTGAGAGCTGGAGCTAAGAGAGTTGGAGCTAAGAGAGTTGAAGCTGTGAGAGTTGGAGCTAAGAGAGTTGGAGCTGTGAGAGTTGGAGCTGTGAGAGTTGGAGCTTTGAGAGTTGGAGCTGTGAGAGCTGGAGCTAAGAGAGTTGGAGCTGTGAGAGTTGGAGCTGTGAGAGTTGGAGCTGTGAGAGTTGGAGCTGTGAGAGTTGGAGCTAAGAGAGTTGGAGCTGTGAGAGCTGGAGCTAAGAGAGTTGGAGCTAAGAGAGTTGGAGCTGTGAGAGTTGGAGCTGTGGGAGTTGGAGCTGTGAGAGTTGGAGCTGTGAGAGTTGGAGCTGTGAGAGTTGGAGCTGTGAGAGTTGGAGCTGTGAGAGTTGGAGCTGAGAGAGCTGGAGCTGTGAGAGCTGGAGGCTGTGAGATTTTGAGCTGTGAGATTTTGAGCTATGAGAGTTGGAGCTGTGAGAGTTGGAGCTGTGAGAGTTGGAGCTGTGAGATTTGGAGCTGTGAGAGTTGGAGCTAAGAGAGTTGGAGCTGTGAGAGTTGGAGCTGTGAGAGTTAGAGCTGTGAGAGTTGGAGCTAAGAGAGTTGGAGCTGTGAGAGTTGGAGCTGTGAGAGTTGGAGCTAAGAGAGTTGGAGCTGTGAGAGTTGGAGCTAAGAGAGTTGGAGCTGTGAGAGTTTGAGCTGTAAGAGTTGGAGCTGTGAGAGTTGTTGCTGTGAGAGTTGGAGCTAAGAGAGTTGGAGCTGTGAGAGTTGGAGCTAAGAGAGTTGGAGCTGTGAGAGTTGGAGCTAAGAGAGTTGGAGGTGTGAGAGTTGGAGCTAAGAGAGTTGGAGCTGTGAGAGTTGGAGCTGAGAGAGTTGGAGCTGTGAGAGTTGGAGGTGTGATACTTGGAGTGCTGTGAGAGTTGCAGCTGCTGTGAGATTTGGAGCTGTGATAGTAGAAGTCCTAGAAAATTTGGTCGTAAACTTCATGCACCTGGTAATTTTAAATCTCTTACCTTATTTTAATATCTACAATTCTCACACAACTTCTTCACACACTACTCCACAAATGCACCATCTACAAAACAGAACGCCAAACTAGAGTGGTAAGAGACCACGTGTTCGACGTAGTAATGTCACGTGCTTTCTTAGCTCTATAACAACCTTTATTAATTAAACAGGATTAGTTACTGGCGGCTTAGATTTATAAATTTATTATATCAATAATTTTTCTTATCTCGTGTCACTATGCATTAAGCAACTGCTGGCGAAAGGTGAGGAGAGCATATGACTTATACAAGCCCCCTCGACATTTCAGGTGTCACTTTATAAGACTGTCATGCAGCTCAGTTAATAGCCAATTAAATTGGCTTCCTGCAGGAAAAATGAAAGTCCACTCGGCGATAATTTAATGCGGCGGACAGAAAATGTCATTGTGCAAACTATATACATAGCAAACGTAGCATTAAAATTATGATGTAATTAAATCCCGATTTACCCTGTTTGCGATATTCAAAGAGAGTGTTATCTACGAGCAGAACACGAAATACTGCTTAAAAAGGCCAAAAACAGGGTAATATACATAAAAACTGACATACGAAAATAGATAGATAGATAGATAGATAGATAGATAGATAGATAGATAGATAGATAGATAGATAGATAGATAGATAGATAGATAGATAGATAGATAGATAGATAGATAGATAGATAGATAGATAGATAGATAGATAGATAGATAGATAGATAGATAGATAGATAGATAGATAGATAGATAGATAGATAGATAGATAGATAGATAGATAGATAGATAGATAGATAGATAGATAGATAGATAGATAGATAGATAGATAGATAGATAGATAGATAGATAGATAGATAGATAGATAGATAGATAGATAGATAGATAGATAGATAGATAGATAGATAGATAGATAGATAGATAGATAGATAGATAGATAGATAGATAGATAGATAGATAGATAGATAGATAGATAGATAGATAGATAGATAGATAGATAGATAGATAGATAGATAGATAGATAGATAGATAGATAGATAGATAGATAGATAGATAGATAGATAGATAGATAGATAGATAGATAGATAGATAGATAGATAGATAGATAGATAGATAGATAGATAGATAGATAGATAGATAGATAGATAGATAGATAGATAGATAGATAGATAGATAGATAGATAGATAGATAGATAGATAGATAGATAGATAGATAGATAGATAGATAGATAGATAGATAGATAGATGGATAGATAGATTTTAGAAATATTAGAGTTATTATAACTATGACTACGCATTATGACGGTAAGAAAATCAGGTTTGTTAATCAGTGTTTAATTAACCACCTGCTCCGTCAGTTGGTGCATGTTGTCATCAAATTTCGAGCTTGGTAAACCTCAAATGACTCAGTCATTCGGTCCAAACTCGTGACCACACTCGGTTCTTCTTCTTACGCTCGTATGGCAATGTATATTTTTCCTCGCATTTAGTAGATGGCGATTTGTTTATTTAATGCCCGGCCAGCAGCTGGGGTCAACTGGAGGACAATTGGGCGCTCCGAAGCTGCCCGACATTGATTATTCTTCGTTTTGTTTAACTTTACCTCCCAATGCCGCACCCACCCTTACGCAGTTTCGGAGCCCTAACTAACCTGTGACTAAACACCCTGTGGCAGTGTGCGTGTGTCTGAGTGTACAGGACTACATTGCATGAGGTCTAATGAAGGTCCCGGGAGGATATGCCTCACCGCTCGAAGGGATCCTCTACATCCCTCTCCACTCTCTATCCCCTCAAGGAGAAGGAACAAATTGGATAGATAAATACCATAGCTTATAGGCTTTTGTCCTCTCGTTTTTGCATTGCCATCCCCAATCCTTGGAGGAACAAGGAACGGAGGGAACAGACAATGCGCGCTCGGGGATCCGATGCTTTCACCCCCTCGGGGCACTGAGCATATTATTAGTCGCATGACGTAACAGCCGAGCGCTTTTGTGGAATTTCCTCACGGACACAGCAAAGGAGAGAGAGAGACCCTTGGTGGTGACTCAACGCCGGTTATAGCTAAGTCATCCACAAAAACCCCAGAATCCTTAGTCCCGGGATGGAGAAAGAAAGGAGTTTCAGGGAATGGAGCGCACAAACACACAGACCACTCACCCGATTCACGAACATACGAGGGGCAGGCCGGGTCATATCCAGGTCGCTCTAGATGATGGACAGCTTTTCTGGGGTTGGCTGTCCGTCCGTCTGTCCGCAAGCTGCCTGAGCGAAATGGGAAAGGAAAAAAGGAGACTGTGAATTGGAGGTTGGCGAACATCTCTAAAGACCCAAATTTTTATCCCAATCGGGACACGGAGGTTGGCGAACATCTCTAAAGACCCAAATTTTTATCCCAATTGGGACACGACGCGAGACCGCGTGTGGTCCGTAGAATTTTAGTTTCATTCATTCTGGTTTAGGCTTTCAATTCAACCGTCTCTGTCTCTCTCTCCCTCCCTCTTCGTCTCTCTGCGCGGAATTCGGTCCATTTCATATTGCGCAACTCGCTTCATTCGGCGAGCGCGAACATTTGGTGCTAAAACTTCGACGAAGGGGGGGGACGAGCAAATGGGAGAGACGCTATGAAGAGCCAACCCCCGTCCTCCACTCCGACCTTAACCATTGAACGGCCCACCCCTAAAGAGCCATTCGCTAGCGAGGTAAAAGGAAAGGCCAGACAGATTCGAGGCTAAAAATAAGCTCTCAGCCTCAGGACAGACTGCCTCTCGCTGCAACCACGCGGACTGTCATTAGAAAGCCACGAATTAATGGACAAGTCGGACACGAAGTGCTGCGTGCAGCAGCCACAAGCGAGCAGCTGGCACGGCGGTCACAATTTGATGCCTAGCCGCGATCGGTCCAGCCAATGGTGCGATCTTTGCTGTCGACGATTGAGACGATTCGAGTTCCTGCCAGCCACGGAGTTTTGGAGATGCTCGGCCTGCGGCTACAGCCTGCACAAAGCCTGTCTGCAGCGCTGCGCGGGCAGATCCGGGTCCAACGATGCCGCATTCGCATCGCCGCGAAGCTGCCCAGTTAGCCTGGCGCCATCGTCCTTGAACTGGACGCGAGCCCATCCAGATCCCGTGGTGAACGACCTGGCCACATGGAGCGCCAAATGCGCCGACTGCGGACGTCAACTATTAGGCTGCGACAACATTCGCTTCTGCAGCTACTTCGGCAAGACCTATTGCCGGATGTGTCACTGGAACGATACGGCTGTGGTGCCCGCCAGTTTGCTGGTTACCTGTCTGGCAAGACCCCAGCCTGTCTGCCGCTCCGCACTGAGCATCATTCGCACCTTGGAGACCAGATCGTTCGTCAGATTGGATAGTCACGAGGGCCTCGCCTTTTTGCACGAATATTTGCACAGAAATTTTGATACACCCGGCGGCGAGGGTATCTCGGCGAGTCTGCACGACATTATCAATTGCAGGCAGACTCTGTTGGACAGGCTGGACTATTGCAGAGGCTGCCCGGTTTTGAAAGAGTCGCTCGAGGCAAGGGTGAGTGTACAGATCTGGCACTTAAGGATGGGTTTCTTAGAAAGAATATATAAAGTGCAGTTTTCCAGGAACTGTAGCCTCGGCTAGGGTACTTGCCTTATGACGGGAAGGTAGTTGGTTCGAGCCCCAGCGGTAGGAAACAATTTGTGCCCTTGAACAAGGCGCTTAAGTCACCTAGCTGAGATCGGGTACCAGTTTGAGATGGGATAATTTAGAGGGCAGAGCAGCTGTACACATCTGAGAAGCACCGGGCAGCTAGCTGCGGCTGTACCGTGGGTCGTACATCTATCTGGTCGAATAGTCGGGTGGCCAAAATATTTCCCTTTCTTTCTTGGAAATTATCCCTAAAATCTTGACGTTGGTAACTGAGGCATCTAGGGTAATAAATAAAGAAAATTTTTTTTATAATTTGAGCTTCTTCTTCTTGGAAACTTCTTCTTCTGAGACTTAGAATTTTAATTAGGGAAAGGTTTCTAGGTTCGTCATAATAAATTTTCCACGTAGACTTTTGGTTTTAATTATCTGTAATCATGTTCAACAAGCGATTTCAAGCCAAGTTGAACTAAGATGACCTGAAAGCCAAGAAAAACTTCTGTGCACGCAACCTCACAGCCGCTTTTTACTCGTAGCTATCAAGCAGTGCGTTAAAGAAATAAGGTCAGGCAAAAAAGCCATAGGCTTTTCGCTCTTTTTTTAGAGAGTTTCGACCCTACAAGTACCAGGATAAATTGTAAATATTTTTCATAAAAAATTTATGCATGTTTAACTTTTAACCGGATAAGAGATTTTACATTCTCGCGCTGAGTCTGTTTATTGCGCAATTTAGTGGATGGACTTAAAGTCTTTGGAGCTATATTTTTCGAATCCCAAGATCCCAATCTTTACGATCAAGTCTAAAAATAGGGCCTCAAAAAAGGGGATAAAGGGAGATTTTTCCCTGTTTACACAATTTACGCGAATGGCCTCCGTGGCTTGCTTGAGTAACTCTTAGCGGCCTGCCCCCCACCTACCGTGTGACCTTAAAAATTCCGGCTCAAAGTCACGTGCTTAAAATATTGTAAGGGCTGAAGGCAGTGTTGCGAGTCTGTTGGATTTATTTGTAGTTTCTAGATAACGCCTCATAACCCGCCCTCTATTTATTATATATTAATATTTTCGGTCCTTTCAGTCCATTTAATTTTTTGCACCACCCTGTTGATTAACAATTGCGGATGACCTTGTTAGGGTCTGTTAATGATTGATTTTAGACCCTTTTAATTGTTAAGAAAAGTACAAAAGTTTTTAATCTTTTAGTACTCTAAAGAAACACTGGATTTAGTCAGTAATTCTAAGAAAGATGGCAATTAAATTATCGGAAAAGTTAAGCGTAAAGTATGCAAATTCAAGTCGAATAATTTTGATGAAGCTTACATTTCCGCCCCTAATCGTAAGGAAACATCACCAATGTTGCATAACCGGCACAAGCTTCAAAATTGTGGAAAGCTTCTCTTGTTTCCTTTCAAAACAAAATTGTGCGGGTCTGCGTCAGAAGAAACATGTACGTGCACGCTTTGCTGAAAGCAGACTTGGACAGAATTGGACAAATTATCTATTCAAATTCAAGACCATTGGTCAGCGCTTTGCTTCAAGCATTACTCATTTTGTCTTTCATCTTTCCCTCCTCCCTATAAATGTCGTCACTTCGTCTCAAAAAAACGAAAATTGCTGCCGCCTTGCTTGCACCTGTCAATCATTAGCGAAATTATTAAGAGAAAGATAAAATGTGACGAAAAACTCGGCTAGTGAACAATTTTTGGGTGGGCCCCCCTGTTCTGCAACGTCTGACCACAAAGATACCTGAGTATGTCTTAAAAATTCTGTTAAGACGGAGATGGAAAAGTCTCTTGACAACATGGCAACAATTTTTTTGGCGCTAAGCTGCGTTGCACATTCACTCGCATTTTACTGTATTTCACAGTATTTTCGTACACATAGAACTTTTTAAATATGTATGCTTTCCGTAATTCTGCAAGGCAGTACGTGGGATTCCAAGAAAATCAGAAATCAGAGAGCAGCTGTCAAGTTACAAGCAATGGAAAGCGAAAAAAAATTGGAAAGCTGCTTTGCTTGGCTGCGTCTTATTATACGGATTTAGTAACCGGATTACATAATAACTAAACAGTTTTTGCATTAGGATTTCATTTCTACGCTACACAATCTGCCAGTCAATCGAAAAGGAAAAAAAGATCGTGTCGCCCTTTATTTTGCCAGACGTAAAAAAAAGATTTTTTTAGTTAGATTGGCTGGAATTTTGGGGTTTCTTAATTAATAATTTGCATACAGGTATATGACAAGAACCTAGTCTACTTTAGACAGTGCGTTAGTCACTTCTTGTTAAGTAGGTGCTGCTTT
>CATNEM010000389.1:612500-647500 GCA_950096795.1 Macrostomum cliftonense | reverse complement strand
GGCCAAAAGAAGCTGCAACAGCAATCCAGTCTAGAGGCCGACGAGGGGCAGAACGTTAAAACTGGACGGAACAATGAGCAGCGTTGCGTTACTAAGTGACGTCATAAATCGTTGCCATGGCAACAAAATATAAACAAATCGAAACTTAATTTGTCCTTTTAAAATTATCTGTATAAATTTGTTAATAATAGGCAAGTCGGTCTAGTATATAAAAAATTGTCAATTGTAAAAAATATTTCTATCGACGCGGTGCGATTAGTGTTGGTCCCTGAACCCCTAATTTTATTTTGTCTATTTCAACAAAATTGATATTTTAACAATAAACTGTTCTATGTTTTACATAACTGCTCAAAAAATTGATTTTCTAAACGTTGTGCCCCTATATCTATACATACTTAATGTATTTGCATTGAGCAGTTTGCCGTTTTGCAAATTGTTCTTTGTGCAATACTCTATAGATATTAACTCCCTTTTTGCAAATGTAATTAACTGTATTTAAAAAATGCGGATATTTAATTGTAAATTATATTTAAAATTTTCCCCCATTATTTTGCTAAAAGCTTTTTTCAGATGCTCAATTTATTATTACACGCGTAAATGGTGAAATGCTTAACATACTACTTTTGCAAAGCAGTTTTCAGTAGTTTGCTCATTGTAAACATGCCACAACTCATTATTTATGGAAATGAAATAATTTTACGGCCGACTTTCTTTCGGCTTGCCAATAAGTATGTGTACAGCAAAACAATATTTAAGGCGAAGGTAGTTAGTTTACGAGCGTATCAATATTCGGAGACCAATTTGATTTTTTTCGACGCACTTGTGGTGTCAAAAATAATATAACGTTTTTTTCTGTTGGACAACTTTTTGTCCTATTTCATGTTGTGCTACTTTGAGAAGTTGTGTCTTTGTCATTTGCTGTGGCTGTTTTCAAGCCAATAGAAAAGGAGCTGCAGGGTCAAATGAGTTGCAGATTATTTTAGTGGGACAGCTGAGAAAAAATTATTTAGCTATTGAAAATTTAACACTCTTACTCAAAAACTCGTATATTGAAAATAGCAAGTTTAGCAGTTTAAAATCTTTGATAACAGAGCTGAATACCAAGAAAACCGGAGCAAAAATTTTTTTTAACCTCAGTAAGCATGAATATTTTATAGATGTAACAGTAACAGGATAAGAGCATAAAAATGACGGCTTGCTATATGCATTCCAGAAATCAGTGCTTATTCGTCCGAGGAGAAAAAGCATTTAGCAAGATAAAGTTAGCAAGCAACCATTTTGCAACCTTTATTTTTACATGTTTTATACGTAACAAAAAAGATAAATGTATACATGTAAATCTATAGCCTCTAGAAAGCCAATAGTTATTGTTTCTAGCAATTGGTGAATGAAAAGATAAAATAATGCTACAAAAATGCAATAATCTGATAAAGAACAAATCGTTACGATAGTTAAAGAAGATTTTAAAAGTCTACAGGTATAAGAGCAATTTAATTTGAATCACAGCCCCAGAATCAAATACCCTTCCTGGGGTCCTATGGTAGTTATTAATAACTAACTCACCGGCCTTCCCTGAAAGTTTTAAGTAAGACTGGTTAGTGAAAATTAAGGAAATAATTGTGATTGGACACGTTGAGTGGTAAGCATGATAGGGAAAGAAAAGAACGGCTGTGCAAGGGGGAGGCAGTGATGACCGAGTGTACATTTAGGAAAGACTTCATAGGGGCTGGCGAAGAGGGAATGTAAATGGCGAGAAGGCTTGATAAGGGGGCTGGCGAAGAGGGGAGTGTACATTTTGAAGACAAGACCCATTAAAATATAGACAGCATAAGCGCATAAAATTTATAAGGAAAAACGAACGCTTCATAAAGGCAACTACGTCATTAATCTTGTCTCAGCAATTCTATCATAATTTATTTATATTGCACACTACCGCAACTTAAGAAGCAACCGTGTTTTCATTAATACATAAAACTTAAATTTCAACGCACGCTTCAACCAACAATATCGCCAGCGATCTGTTGCGGCCCGCCTCCACTTCGTCCGTGAGCTTCGAAGCATCCCATTGGATAAGCGGCCACAGTACTATTAATCAGATTGACTAGCAAGTCTAGGCATCCCCTAAGCCGGGTCTTGTGCTCGCTATGAAGCATAACAGTGTAGCTGGTATTGCGAAAGCTGGCGCACAATTCCAAAGAGGAACCGGCGCACAATAAAGGCGGCTTAGCCGCGCCCAACAGCTGCTCGACAACAACAATACCGCTAGTTAAGGCGATTCTTGTTCGCAACGATTTTTTATGAACTTCGTAACGGAAATCGATGCATACAGTTTGCTCGAAACGTAACTGGCGCATTGATACGCGGGCGCAGCAGTGGCACAGTTCAGAGATGCTGCCGCAACGACAACTCCCCGCATTGGCGTCGAAGTCTGGCTGAACTGAGACCAGGTAAGCCTGCGTGGTGTGGGTTGTGGGGTAGTGGTAACCATGCGCCATTGGGGGCGAGTGGCTCGGCGGTCTTGTGCGGTCCAGGTTCGACCCTGCGCTGTAGGTTGGCTATTTTCCCTAGCGCGGTTTCGTGTGCAGGGGGTCACATTAATTTGGGGCCTTGTGTACGAATTGGTTGGGCTATGGCTTTGGGCCAGTTGTGCAATTTACGCCGCAACCCCCCAAGGCATAGAGAGTGTACATTCCTGGAACCACTGCTTGTACACCCTATGTGAGTGCGTGACTGGGTGGCGACCTGTGTGTGTGTGTGTCTATGCCTGCATACCGTATTTAGTGTGAATGAACGCGCTTCAGGAGTCAGCGCAATGGATAGATTAGTAATGCCCAGTCGCTGGTTGTGGGACGATGTCGCTTTAAAGTGTTAAAGTGCCCACAGCCCTCCTGCAGTTTTTTAAAATTATTATTAGCCATGAATTTGAGAGGGCATTTTGAGAAGCCAGTTTCAATCGTGTGCAAGAATTTATAAATGCATATTTACCAGCGTTTTCTGTGCAGTTCTTTGCAGCTCCATCATCTGCATAGTATCAGCTAGTAGTTCAGCTAGACGAGCCTGAGACACATTGTACACAAATGGGAAATGCAGAGACGACGGGCCAATCACTGTTGAGGAGACCACGGACGAAGCATTGCCAGCGTACACGCCACCCCGCAGTCTATTGTAGAATGCCTTGGCGTAGCCTAGGCGAGAAGAATCTTCGACAGGCTTGCCAGATTTTGCATTGACATCAACACTGTTGGATACAATTATTTCGTTACCAACTCCAAATCCTAGCCAAGCATGGTGCATTAGCAGCAGAATTGCTAGGCCGCTTATCAGAATGCACAGCAGGCAATTTTGTTGCCTACAACATAGCAAACGCTTGCAACATCGAATGCTGAAGTGACGCATGCTTTTAAGAAATTTATTTTGTTTTCGCTAGGTTAGACTCTGTCTTGTTTTATTGTTGGCACGATTTCACTAGTTGTTTTACTTCAGGCTGAAAGAAAAAAGATTTATTTAGCAGCATGATGATATTTGAAAAAAATTCACATAAAGTTATTGATGGTTCTATTCTATTTAAGTACAATCTCCAAACTTTCATCAATAGTTGCCTTGAAATTTTACAAACTGAGAAATTTAGTAAAGAGATTACTAGAAAAGTAAATGGCCTTATAGAATGGTAGAAAATTATTGATTATTAGCCATGTAGCCATATAGATCTGGTTACTAAGCCACTAAAAGGTATGGGCTTGGCTAGCCAAGAGTTTTCGTTAAGGAAAAAGGAAATCTTATAGGCTACCAAGTTTTGTGGTTTAGGTGCACCAAAGCTATTGGCTAAAAGGGCAACCAAATCTACTAGCCCAGTATAAGGCATATCAATTAAGATGGAAGCTGTTAGTCATCCTAGCTTCTTCCCTAGCTATGCCCCAGCTGGTACGGTTTTGAATTATGACTAAATTAGGCCTACAAAAAATAAAATCACTTGCAGCATTAAGAAATTTTCAAATTAGGCTTAGTTGACTAAAAAGTTAAATGTTAAGACAAGTTATAAAGTTTCTGGTAGAGATATACATTGCTCCAAAAAATATAAGCGTCAAAAACTGAAAAAAAGTATTTCTATAATTAAATGGCAAAAATTTATATCGTTGCTACTATTATTTCGACTTATTTTTGAATGGTAGCCATACTGAACAAAGAACTCAACCCATTTAATTGATGAAATAAAGAGGTACAGAGTGAAAAATATTTTAACTACATTAAAAAATATTTACAAACGACTTTAACTAAAGATTGACTTCACAATAAATTGAATGGTAGTTTTTTAATAATTTTTTGCTAACAATGATTTTGTCACTTTTTTGGACGATTGCCCAACGGGAAAAATAAGAGTGTGCCTTCATCATAAATTAAAAAATTGCGGATAATGTTGTAAATAAAACTTTATTCTTTCTTTACTAACCGCTAAAGCATATAGTAGAACAAGACCTTAATTTTTTTCCTAAACTATTCTAAAACATACGCTTAGGTGTATAAAAAGGCCGGTTTTGTTTACTTGCCTTAAAAGTTTAAATCTGAGAATACGAATACGATTTATAATTGTTATGAAATTTATTGTTGACATCACAGACATCTATAGGCTGCCTACTACCACTACTAATTTGCTTAGTGATAAGTAATAAGTAAACCTCCACTACTAATACTAGTGGAGGTTTACTTATTCATAATTATTTGAAGGAATATTGCTATTTCATTCTTGCCACATTATTGTGTGTACGCAAGTTTTATGCATTTTTAGCTGGGGAGAAAACAAAGTATTCTGCCACATTTTCCATATCTCTGCATTGTAATTATGGATTTATTGCTTCAATTTCATTGTAATTTTTTAGATTTTCTCTTAAATATTCTGCTGTCGTGCTACTATTACAGTTTTTATAGTCTCAATTGCTTCTCAATAAAATTATTTTATTTGCAGCTTAGTATTTCCTATATTGCTTTGTAGCTATTTTATCTAGTCTAACTTAAGTTTAAATCAAAGCTTATTTTTTTGTGTAAAAAATCAAATAAAACTATAAAAGTGAGTTGTATAGACAATTAACTTGTTAAATTATTAAATAAACTTTAAATTTATAGAATTTACATTGTTAGCTATTTTTTAATAAATAAAGTTCTTAATTATACTTATAGCTAGACATAACATATCTCATGTTAACTGCATGAGGAATTTTTTTCTAACTGCCTTGGGTAGATTTTCTAACTGCTTTGGGATTTCTAACTGCTCATAGGTGATTTTTCTGCTTGTGATTTTTCTACTTCTAATTGCTTGTATAATGTTAGATTGCTCAAAGGAAATTTTCTAAATGCTTTGGAAGATTTTTCAACTACCTTGGATAAAGTTTCTAATTGCTTTGGAGATTTTCTTTCTGCTAAGTAGATTATTTGTCTGCTTGTAGGATTCTCGGATCCTAGTCACTTCATCATCTTCCATTTTGTCATCTGAAATAGTGAAATCATTGACTTTTTTCTGGTCACTTCATCATCTTGCCAGGATATCACTCTATAATATAGGACACTTTGTCATACACAAATAAAAACTCAGAAAGCTAAGAAATAAGAATAGTGGTCAGATTGTCATCTGCCTGCATCTGCCTAATGAGGCATTTCTACTTAAGAAATGTTTTGATAACTGTTGTTTACTGATAGAAACATACAAATAAGAGTGCCTGGGTTTATTTTTTGTATGGGCACAGGATGCAAAATCGCACCATGTTCTTAATTTAAGGATGCAATTTCAGGGTTTGAGATGCAATTTTTTAAAAGTCCCATTTCAGAGGTCTTTTATTGCAAAGAATTAAAAAAATCAGGATGCAAAATTGCATCCTACATTGAATTTCAGTATGCAATTCTAAAAGTTAAGATGCTATAGCATCCCTATAGCACAAAAAATAAACCCAGAAGAGTGCGCATAGAATAAAGAGGTGTAAGACCAAAATGTCCACAAACCAAGATGGCCACATAGAGTCTTCATTTTCTATTGGCTTGGAGGCAGGATCTGTTGATATGTTTACTTTAACATTTTTTTCATCTAATATTTCTGGTTAAATATCTGATGGCCATTATTTGAACCGATTGATTTGTTTCAATAGGTAGAAAAAACTTGCAGGTACAATCTGATTGGTGTATAACAAAATGTCTCTGCATTGTGTTATTTTTGGATACTTCGTCATTCTTTGCAACATAGCAATATTATTCTTGGTTATTTCGTCATCTTAGATGATGAAATGGCAGATGATGATCTGACCAGCACCTGGATTCTCTATCTGCTTGGGGAATTCTCTATCTGCAGAGGGATTTTTTACCTACTTGGGAAGTTTTTTTAATCTAAAGATTTTTCTTTTCTAGGGACTTTTTAGTCTATTTAGGGGATTTCTAATTACTCAGGGAAGGTTTCTATTTGATTGAGGAATTTCTAACTGCTGCTCAAGAGGGATTTTTTAACTATTTGGGAAGTGGATTTTCTGTTTGTTTAAAGACTTTCTAATTTTTTTTTTGGGGGAAAATTTTTTACTACTTTCAAAATTTTTTTAACTGATTAAAAAGATTTTCTAGCTAGTTTGGAGATTTTTTAAGTACTCAGGGCAATTGTCTAATAGCTCAGGGAGATTTTCTTTCTATTTATAAGATTTTCCAAATATATAGAAAGATTTTATGCTTCTTGAGAGACTTTAATTTTGCTACAATAATTTTCTAGGTGCTTAAAGAGATTTCTATTGAGTACATGAGTGATTTAAATTGTCTGTTGGCACCCTCCTAGGGGGGACACAAATGAGCTAAAACATATAATAATGTGCCATTAAGTTTTAGTTCTTTAGAATTATTCTTAAATATGCAAGAATAAAAAAACATATTTGCTAAATTAAATTCTTACTTAATATTTACTTACTTAATTTTACTTTAATTTATAATAAAGTAAAATAACAATATTAGCTATTTTATTTTTATGTATTTTAAGTAGTCTATTATATTTAAGAATCTCAGTTAATTTACAACTGTAGATGAACAAATTTTAAATATTTTGTCTAATTTAAATAAGCAAATTTAGAAGAATAAAAGAGTTGCAGATAATAAAAATTAGATCATAGAATAACTTAGCTATATAATAGGTACTATTTTCATTCAAATCAATCTCTAAAATGCTTTAAATTTTATGTTTAACTAATTTTGTTTTCATATAATTTATCTGATGTAGGCCTACATTAGATATAATTTTATTACATACTAATTTTCTATCAGAACATATAATAAAAATAACTTATATTTCAGCAAATCTTAGAATATCTAATATATTATGTTCCCATTGCAGCACTTCAGACAGAGTAGTTTTACACTAAAAAAAGCAAGGCAATGTCTCGAATAGTTCTGCTCATAATTATTCTCAGCTTTGAAGCCTATTCAATCAAGGCATTCACCAGCTCGGAGCAGGGCGTCAAAGAGACCGAATTAACAGCCAATAATTACATGACATTCGCCAAAAGTTTGTACAAAAATGCCGAAATCCTTGTACACATTTACTGCCCAACTGATGGCCCAGCTGGCGTGTCATCATCTAGCGCCAATGGCACTCAATTTCGAATTGGTTGGCTACTGCGGCAGACACCTTGCGCCGAAGAGTACACTGGCCTTGATAAGAGTCCCGGACGTGCGCCGCTGTATTATCGTAATCCGGAAATTATACAGGTAGGTAGACAAAATTTAGCAAGTTCCCAAGACCGTCAGCTCGTGAGTTCGATCTCTTAAAAAAATCCAAGGTTTACATTTTCACCAGATGGACAGCCCACGGCACAGCCGCAGCTAGTTGTTCAGTCCTGACTGGGTGGATGAGCCGCAACACCTAACCTAAATTTACCTAGCTCAAATTGGTTCCCGATCTCAGCTGAAGTGTCTTGCTCAGGGGCACAAATTGTGTCCTTAAGCTGGGGGCTCGAACCCACGACCTTCCGATCATAAGACAGGCATAAATAGACATTAGGACCTCTTGATTACGTCTTGCAATATCTTCAAACCAATCAATCAAAACAAATTTGCTTTTAAACTAATCTATGCAGGTAAAGGAGTTCAACTATAAGAAAATAAAGACTAAACGCTATCCCGATTTGAGCTCTAACGGCGGTCAAATTGACCAGTGCTTGGTCTGTCAGCCGGGTCAAACTGCCACGTTTCTGTTAAAGAATATCGACTCTCTAGAGCCGTCCATTATTGACACCAAAGTTTACGACGGTGGCCATTCTTATGCAGTCAATTCGACGCTAGACAATGCTGCTGGCAAAGCGGATCCTTCTGCTTCTAAAAGCGGTGGAAAACCGGTTACTGGTGCCAGAAACAAGCGTAAAGCTGTTGCAAATGCTAAATCGACTGCAGTTACGACTCGAGGTAAATCGTTTTGATTACGCAATATCCCCTGATTGTCAAATTTAGTTTCTTTCCTGCTCAGTTTTATTTTATTATGCTAAATTCCATCCTAAACTTCCCTAAAAATAGCCAACTTAAAGAAATTTTGATGATTATAGTTTAGCATAATCATTCCCATAGTAAGAAAAAAAATCCCTATTCCCATAGTTGGACACTCTAAAATCCCAAATCCCATAGTAGGACACTTTAAAATCCCAAATCCCATAGTAGGACACTTTAAAATCCCCATTCCCATAGTAGGACACTCTAAAATCCCAAATCCCATAGTAGGACACTCTAAAATCCCCATTCCCATAGTAGGACACTCTAAAATCCCCATTCCCTTAGTAGGACACGCTAAAGTCCCCATTCCCATAGTACGACACTCTAAAATCCCAAATCCCATAGTAGGACACTCTAAAATCCCCATTCCCATAATAGGATATGCTAAAATCCTAACTAAAAATTTTGAGCATTACAAGCTTTAACTTTGCCATTAAACGTTTAAGCATTCAAACAGAGAAGTACATCGTTTATCCTAGCCTTCAGGACTTTTATTACCACTATATTACGCAACCGATGACGTAATAATTTTCAGCCCTGACTACGACCGCCTCCCCGTCGGCCGGCAAGCCGGCTTTGATCACGCGCACCTGGGAGGACGGCATCTACCTGCTGGTACTGCACGCCTACGAGTGCGACTACCTGGTTGGCCTGCCGGATTCGTTTCGCGTGAAAGCTCGCGTCGAAATTGTCAACAGATTTGGCTACTTGTCGGCTATTGATTGGCCTCTGCTACCATTCTTTGGCTCAATGTGCATCCTGTATCTGCTATTCGGCTTACTCTGGTTGGGCTTGTGCGCCAAGTACTGGCGAGAGATGCTGCGTATTCAATTCTGCATTTCGGGCGTCATATTTCTTGGAATGCTGGAGAAGGCGTTGTTTTATGCCGAGTATCAGAGCATCAATAGTACCGGGGTGAGACTTTCAGCTTGACTCATCTGTGACCCAAATTGACTTGACCATTAGCTTGACTCATCTCTGACCCAAATTGACAAGACAGTTAGGTTGACTCATCTCTGACCCAAATTGACTAGACAGTTAGGTTGACTCATCTCTGACCCAAATTGACTAGACAGTTAGGTTGACTCATCTCTGACCCAAATTGACTAGATAGTTAGCTTGACTCTTCTCTGACCCAAATTGACAAGACAGTTAGGTTGACTCTTCTCTAACCCAAATTGACAAGACAGTTAGGTTGACTCATCTCTGACCCAAATTGACTAGATAGTTAGCTTGACTCTTCTCTGACCCAAACTAACAAGACAGTTAGGTTGACTCTTCTCTAACCCAAATTGACAAGACAGTTAGGTTGACTCATCTCTGACCCAAATTGACTAGATAGTTAGCTTGACTCTTCTCTGACCCAAACTAACAAGACAGTTAGGTTGACTCTTCTCTAACCCAAATTGACAAGACAGTTAGGTTGACTCATCTCTGACCCAAATTGACTAGATAGTTAGCTTGACTCTTCTCTGACCCAAACTAACAAGACAGTTAGGTTGACTCTTCTCTAACCCAAATTGACAAGACAGTTAGGTTGACTCATCTCTGACCCAAATTGACTAGATAGTTAGATTGACTCTTCTCTGACCCAAACTAACAAGACAGTTAGGTTGACTCTTCTCTAACCCAAATTGACAAGACAGTTAGGTTGACTCATCTCTGACCCAAATTGACAAGACAGTTAGCTTGACTCTTCTCTAACCCAAATTGACAAGACAGTTAGGTTGACTCATCTCTGACCCAAATTGACTAGATAGTTAGCTTGACTCTTCTCTGACCCAAACTAACAAGACAGTTAGGTTGACTCATCTCTGACCCAAATTGTCTTGACAGTTATCTTGACTTATCTCTGACTCAAATTGTCTCGACAGTTAGCTTGACTCATCTCTGACCCAAATTGACTTGACAGTTAGCTTGACTCATCTCTGACCCAAATTGACAAGACAGTTAGGTTGACTCATCTCTGACCCAAATCGACTTGACAGTTAGCTTGACTCATCTCCGACCCAAATTAACAAGACAGTTAGGTTGACTCTTCTCTAACCCAAATTGACAAGACAGTTAGGTTGACTCATCTCTGACCCAAATTGACTTGACAGTTAGGTTGACTCATCTCTGACCCAAATTGTCTTGACAGTTATCTTGACTTATCTCTGACTCAAATTGTCTTGACAGTTATCTTGACTCATCTCTGACCCAAATTGTCTTGACAGTTATCTTGACTTATCTCTGACTCAAATTGTCTTGACAGTTAGCTTGACTCACCTGTGACCCAAATTGACTTGACAGTTAGCTTGAATCACCTGTGACCCAAATTGACTTGACAGTTAGCTTGACTCACCTGTGACCCAAATTGACTTGACCATTAGATTGACTCATCTGTGACCCAAATCTTGACTGAATTTTCACCAAAATCGACTTTGATCGACATCTTAACTTATTTGTGACAGAAATTAATTTTACTCAAATCTCTGACCCCACATTATTGACCCAAATCTCTGACCCAAAAAAACACCTGCAGGTCAGCGTACGCGGAGCGGTCATGCTAGCCGAGCTGGTCTCCTGCGTGAAGCGCTCCGTAGCCCGTATGCTAGTGCTGATTGTGTGCCTCGGGTACGGCATAGTGAAACCCCGTCTGGGCCAGCTGCAGCACAAAGTGATCGCCATCGGCTTAGTCTATTTTGTATTCTCGGCTGTTGAAAGCTCGCTGCGCACTATGCGACCTAGATTTGCCCAGTCGCGCAATGATTTCTACGCCACTATACCGCTAGCACTGACTGACGCCATTATCTGCTGGTGGATCTTCAGCTCGCTAGTTCAGACTATTAGAAATTTACGCGTCCGTCGGAATCTTGTCAAACTGTCGCTTTATCGGCATTTCACCAACACTCTGGTGTTCTGCGTTGTCTGCTCCGTCGTGTTCATGGCCTGGAGCGTCGGCAGGCACAAATTCGCTATCTGCATCACCGCTTGGCGCGAACTGTGGATCGATGACGCGTTCTGGCATCTGCTGTTCTCCGTGATCCTGTTTGTCATTATCATTCTGTGGCGTCCGTCGCAGAATAATCAGCGATACGCCTTCACGCCGCTGCTTGACGCTGGCAATGATAGCGACGAGGACGAGGAGGTTAGGCTGGATTGATTGATTACTCTGGGAGGTTTTTATTGGTATCGTTGGGATAGTTAATTGGAAGAAATGGGAAACCCCTATATTTGGGATTTTTTAGTTAGGGTACTTTGTTTGGACTTGGGATTTCAGCGTGTACTACTATGGGAATGGGGATTTTAGTGTGTCCTACTATGGGAATGGGGATTTTAGTGTGTCCTACTATGGGATTGGGGATTTTAGTGTGTCCTACTATGGGATTGGGGATTTTAGTGTGTCCTACTATGGGATTGGGGATTTTAGTGTGTCCTACTATGGGAAAGGGGATTTTAGCGTGTCCTACTATGGGAAAGGGGATTTTAGAGTGTCCTACTGTAGGAAATAGGGATTTTAGCGTTTCCTACTATGGGATTTGGGATTTTAGTCCGTCCTACTATGTGAATGGGGATTTTAGCGCGTCCTACTATGGGAATGGGATTTTAGCGTGTCCAACAATGGGAATGGGGATTTTAGCGTGTTACTTAAAGTGCATTTGGGATTTTAGCGTGTGCCACTGTGGAAATTGCGATTCGGTAATCTTTAATGCGCTTAACACAATAAAATTTGACAGGTGATCATGGACAACCTGGCCGAAGGTGTGAAAGCTCGCGGCTCAGCCGCTGCCGCCCAGCAACAACAGCAACAGCAGCAGCAGAGATCCCGCCAGTCCAGCCGCGGTGAAGACAATCTCCGCTGGGTAGAGGAGAATATTCCCCAGTCACTGGTTGAGAGCACCCTGCCCTCGCTTCTGCACGACAGCGATGAAGAGGTTCTGACTACCAAATACGAAATGTCCAAGCTGCTGTGAGTAAAGCCTGACAGCAAAAGATACTGTGATTGAGGTACGGATTAGCGGGTAGCCCAGCCCAGGACATTATTAGTGTGAACTATTTGTTTTTCATTCTCAAAAGAAGCGACTCTGTTTTTTTCTTCTTAGTTTCACAAACTGAATTGAAAAAAGCTATAAAAACGTTTATTTTACTATCCGTCTACTTGTGAGCAGTAGTAAAAGTAGTTTACGGTGTCCCAATTTAAACCCTTGCCTATTATTGTGCTTTTGCTTTCTTTGAGCGGAGCTTCGGTGGTTATAGGTACTAACAGTAGTGTCTCTTTTCAATATATTTGTGTTTGCTTTATTTATTTATTATTTTTTTCGTATATCTTTAGTATAGCATTAGGTTTTGAATGTAGATAGATGAACATTTTTACTGTATGTATCGGCAATTGGTTAAATACCAATTTATGAAACTTTTTTGTTGGCCATTATTAGCTCATTAAGCTGTTTAAACGAGTGATATTTGTACTTCGACTTTTGTTTCTCTAATTCAAGGCTTTTTTGTTTGTTTGCTTGCTTGCTTCAATTGTTAAAAAAATATGGATTTCAGTTAAGTAATGATGCATAAGGAGGCCAACATAATAATAAACATATTTTTTTCTCCTGTGTTACATTTTGATTCTTTCAATTTGAACGCAAATTTATACAGCTACTGTTAGTAGAAGTATGCGATCTTTATTTCGGTAAAAAAGGTATAGTAAAAAATGATAACGATTTTTATTTGGAGTCTGCTATTTAGGTTCTCTTGAAGAATATGGTCAACTCTATGTACAATAATAATGTTATTAACGCTCTCTTATTTCATTCCGCTGTATTTGTGCCATACGATAAATAATAATTTAGTTTTCATATAATGCTCGTATATTATATACTAAATTAAACGGCAGTCACATAGATCCGCTCCAACATTTTTTTTGTTTGAACTATTCTTACCTTGATACCTTTTCTTCTGCTTTGGGAATGGTTTTTTATTTGCAAATTTTTTCAGTCCCTCATTTTTTGACCAATTTAACATTTTTCACGAAATTTTATTTAATTTCTCGTTGTAGTTATTCTCTGGCGTCACTCGCCTACTGAAATTTGTTGTTTATTTGTGTAACTAAATAAAGCTTTATTCAGTACAGGTGGAACTTTATACAGAACTCATAAGAGTTTCTCTATGTTCCTTCGGACAAATATATACATATATATACTGTTTATTTGAGGTAAAATGACACAAAAATATTGTTCATTTTGGCTCTCCCTAATTTGATGAACAAATAGATTAACTAAGTTTATGTTTACTTTGTTTATATTTAGTCTGTTATTGTTTTAACAAAGATATATATGCCTTTCTTTCTAGCAATTTAAAAGTTGAACTTCTTGAATGAGTAGTCGTGTTTTTAAGATTTAAAAGTACACTAGGATATTCTATAAGCTTCTATAACTATAGAACAGACTACAAAACAAGACAAAATCCGTTACTAACAGCAGTATGTTCAGGGCGCTATAATAAACACGACACTTCACAACGTCGACAGTCTAATTTTACAAGCACGACACTTCACAAGCACGACTCTTCATAAGCAGGACACTTCACAAGCACGACTCTTCATAAGCACGACACTTCACAAGCACGGCACTTCATAAGCAGGACACTTCACAAGCACGACACATCATAAACACGACACTTCATAAGCACAGCACTTCATAAGCAGGACACTTCATAAGCAGGACACTTCACAAGCACGGCACTTCATAAGCAGGACACTTCACAAGCACGGCACTTCATAAGCAGGACACTTCACAAGCACGACACTTCATAAGCGGGACACTTCACAAGCACGACACTTCATAAGCGGGACACTTCACAAGCACGGCACTTCATAAGCACGACACTTCATAAGCAGGACACTTCATAAGCAGGACACTTCACAAGCACGGCACTTCATAAGCAGGACACTTCACAAGCACGGCACTTCATAAGCAGGACACTTCACAAGCACGGCACTTCATAAGCAGGACACTTCACAAGCACGGCACTTCATAAGCAGGACACTTCACAAGCACGGCACTTCATAAGCAGGACACTTCACAAGCACGGCACTTCATAAGCAGGACACTTCACAAGCACGGCACTTCATAAGCAGGACACTTCATAAGCACGGCACTTCACAAGCACGGCACTTCATAAGCGGGACACTTCACAAGCACGACACTTCACAAGCACGGCACTTCATAAGCAGGACACTTCATAAGCACGACTCTTCATAAGCACGACTCTTCATAAGCACGACACTTCATAAGCACGACACTTCATAAGCACGACTCTTCATAAGCATAGCACTTCATAAGCACGACTCTTCATAAGCACGACACTTCATAAGCACGACACTTCATAAGCACGACTCTTCATAAGCATAGCACTTCATAAGCAGGACACTTCATAAGCAGGACACTTCACAAGCACGGCACTTCATAAGCAGGACACTTCACAAGCACGGCACTTCATAAGCAGGACACTTCACAAGCACGGCACTTCATAAGCAGGACACTTCATAAGCAGGACACTTCACAAGCACGGCACTTCATAAGCAGGACACTTCATAAGCAGGACACTTCACAAGCACGACACATCATAAACACGACACTTCATAAGCACGACACTTCATAAGCAGGACACTTCATAAGCAGGACACTTCACAAGCACGGCACTTCATAAGCAGGACACTTCACAAGCACGGCACTTCATAAGCAGGACACTTCACAAGCACGGCACTTCATAAGCAGGACACTTCACAAGCACGGCACTTCATAAGCAGGACACTTCACAAGCACGGCACTTCATAAGCAGGACACTTCACAAGCACGGCACTTCATAAGCAGGACACTTCATAAGCAGGACACTTCACAAGCACGACACATCATAAACACGACACTTCATAAGCAGGACACTTCATAAGCAGGACACTTCACAAGCACGGCACTTCATAAGCAGGACACTTCACAAGCACGGCACTTCATAAGCAGGACACTTCACAAGCACGGCACTTCATAAGCAGGACACTTCACAAGCACGGCACTTCATAAGCAGGACACTTCACAAGCACGGCACTTCATAAGCAGGACACTTCACAAGCACGGCACTTCATAAGCAGGACACTTCACAAGCACGGCACTTCATAAGCAGGACACTTCACAAGCACGGCACTTCATAAGCAGGACACTTCATAAGCACGGCACTTCACAAGCACGGCACTTCATAAGCGGGACACTTCACAAGCACGACACTTCACAAGCACGGCACTTCATAAGCAGGACACTTCATAAGCACGACTCTTCATAAGCACGACTCTTCATAAGCACGACACTTCATAAGCACGACACTTCATAAGCACGACTCTTCATAAGCATAGCACTTCATAAGCACGACTCTTCATAAGCACGACACTTCATAAGCACGACACTTCATAAGCACGACTCTTCATAAGCATAGCACTTCATAAGCAGGACACTTCATAAGCAGGACACTTCACAAGCACGGCACTTCATAAGCAGGACACTTCACAAGCACGGCACTTCATAAGCAGGACACTTCACAAGCACGGCACTTCATAAGCAGGACACTTCATAAGCAGGACACTTCACAAGCACGGCACTTCATAAGCAGGACACTTCATAAGCAGGACACTTCACAAGCACGACACATCATAAACACGACACTTCATAAGCACGACACTTCATAAGCAGGACACTTCATAAGCAGGACACTTCACAAGCACGGCACTTCATAAGCAGGACACTTCACAAGCACGGCACTTCATAAGCAGGACACTTCACAAGCACGGCACTTCATAAGCAGGACACTTCACAAGCACGGCACTTCATAAGCAGGACACTTCACAAGCACGGCACTTCATAAGCAGGACACTTCACAAGCACGGCACTTCATAAGCAGGACACTTCATAAGCACGGCACTTCACAAGCACGGCACTTCATAAGCGGGACACTTCACAAGCACGACACTTCACAAGCACGGCACTTCATAAGCAGGACACTTCATAAGCACGACTCTTCATAAGCACGACTCTTCATAAGCACGACACTTCATAAGCACGACACTTCATAAGCACGACTCTTCATAAGCATAGCACTTCATAAGCAGGACACTTCATAAGCAGGACACTTCACAAGCACGGCACTTCATAAGCAGGACACTTCACAAGCACGGCACTTCATAAGCAGGACACTTCACAAGCACGGCACTTCATAAGCAGGACACTTCATAAGCAGGACACTTCACAAGCACGGCACTTCATAAGCAGGACACTTCATAAGCAGGACACTTCACAAGCACGACACATCATAAACACGACACTTCATAAGCACGACACTTCATAAGCAGGACACTTCATAAGCAGGACACTTCACAAGCACGGCACTTCATAAGCAGGACACTTCACAAGCACGGCACTTCATAAGCAGGACACTTCACAAGCACGGCACTTCATAAGCAAGACACTTCACAAGCACGGCACTTCATAAGCAGGACACTTCACAAGCACGGCACTTCATAAGCAGGACACTTCACAAGCACGACACTTCATAAGCGGGACACTTCACAAGCACGACACTTCATAAGCGGGACACTTCACAAGCACGGCACTTCATAAGCACGACTCTTCATAAGCACGACTCTTCATAAGCACGACACTTCATAAGCGGGACACTTCACAAGCACGGCACTTCATAAGCAGGACACTTCATAAGCACGACTCTTCATAAGCAGGACACTTCATAAGCACGACACTTCATAAGCACGACTCTTCATAAGCACGACACTTCATAAGCGGGACACTTCACAAGCACGGCACTTCATAAGTAGGACACTTCATAAGCACGACTCTTCATAAGCACGACACTTCATAAGCGGGACACTTCACAAGCACGGCACTTCATAAGCAGGACACTTCATAAGCAGGACACTTCACAAGCACGGCACTTCATAAGCAGGACACTTCACAAGCACGGCACTTCATAAGCAGGACACTTCACAAGCACGGCACTTCATAAGCAGGACACTTCACAAGCACGGCACTTCATAAGCAGGACACTTCACAAGCACGGCACTTCATAAGCAGGACACTTCATAAGCAGGACACTTCACAAGCACGGCACTTCATAAGCACGACACTTCATAAGCACGACTCTTCATAAGCACGACACTTCATAAGCGGGACACTTCACAAGCACGGCACTTCATAAGCAGGACACTTCACAAGCACGGCACTTCATAAGCAGGACACTTCATAAGCACGACTCTTCATAAGCACGACTCTTCATAAGCAGGACTCTTCATAAGCACGACTCTTCATAAGCACGACACTTCATAAGCACGACACTTCACAACGTCGACACTGCCTAGCATCTCTGCCTGCTGAACGCATTTTTCTACGTTGTGATGTGTCGTGCTTATGAAGAGTCGTGCTTGTGAAGTGTCCCGCTTATGAAGAGTCGTGCTTGTGAAGTGTCGTGCTTATGAAGAGTCGTGCTTGTGAAGTGTCCTGCTTATGAAGTGCCGTGCTTGTGAAGTGTCGTACTTTTGAAGTGTCCTGCTTATGAAGAGTCGTGCTTGTGAAGTGTCGTGCTTGTGACCGTAGATACTAGGCAGTTTCGACATTGTGAAGTGTCGTGCTTATGAAAATTATTGCTTATCGACGTTTATGCAGCAGCCACCCTGTATGTTCTATTGTTTATCGAACCAGCTGTGTGGCTACGCCTCCTTCAGCGTTATTATTAGCCTTAGTGAACGAGAATCGCCAAAACACCAGTCGCGCAAACAGTTCGATAAATTCGAATGTACTAATAATCGACACGCCGAGCCACAGGCCCAGAATGCCGCCAATATCCGAGGCCAGGTTTCTGTCTGGATAGGCCCAGCTCTCTCGCATCACGCTGCCCATTGTTGAATGACTATAGATGGTCAGTTTAGCAAATGATTCTATTGATATCGACGGCTCCAAATCCGACGACATTTGTCGTTGAATCTCCTTCAGGGTAGTCAAGTCGTCGCCGAATTGTGCGGCTAAGGCGGCCGTTCGTTCGACAGCTTCAGCCAGGGCTTGACGCGTCTCGTTGCCAGCACTCGGCCAGCGATTCTGTGTGAAACGCATCTCGTAGCGAGCGTTGTTGCAGCGCAACGGGCAGGCGTCTGGCGCCAGACCGGACGTCTTTTTGTGAATCTCGCTGACCACCTCGTCGTGACAGGCCCGTCGATTTTCGGCCGATCTGCTGCGCTCCATGGCAGCCTCGGTGTCCGTGACCAGTTTTTGGTCGATGCTTTCCATCAGACTGTCCCGGCTGATGCTGTGACAGAATGGCGCACTCAGATTAGCGTTGACACCAGTTGGCAGTGGTAGGGCTTCGGAGACGCAGCTGCAGTTGGTGCGCAGATAGGTCTGGTACGTGTTCACTAGACAGTCGCGAATGGTGTAGCGGTATTGCGTGATGCGATCGTTCCGATCCACAAACTCAACGGGTTTGAGGTCCTCGTCTTGAGCGCAGTTATTTAGGACGACCTCTTCCGTGTAGTCCAGTTGGACGTAGGTGCTGGTGCCGCGTTGAATGTAAAAACCTTCGAGTAGTTCAGGTCGAGTGCCCGGCTCGTGGATGACAGCTCGATAGCCTTCGGAGTAGCTGAGCGACTCCTCGCCAGTGATGAAGTTTTGCACGTCTCCAACGTATAGAATGACGTTCAAGCCGCCGTCTCTCTCGCCACCAACAATCAGGTGGCGCTGGTTTGGCCTGAACGTGTAGCAACTAAAGTAGTTTGGATCAACATAGAGACTAAAGTTTTGATAGTCGCATAGATCGCCAGCAAAGTCGCAGTGTACGATCATCTCCTGCCGTTGCTTAGTGATGTTTAACTCTTTCAAATAGGATTTCATCGAGTGCATCACGTCCGCATTGATGCTGATGTTGGTATCGGCGTGGTCGCTCGGATCCCAGAATGTGCGAATTTGGTGCAGCAATTCGTGCGTACTAATGTTCAAACTGGGCACCTGAGGATTGCTGATGTAGCGCAGCCGGCTGAAATGGCTAGTAGCGCAAATTGTCACATCCGGAAAGACAAACTTAGTCCCGTAGACGTTTGTCTCTGTGTTGACTGGTTGTTGAAAGTATCGACTGAACAGGGCGAACAAGTGAGCGCTGAATCCAGCCCCTGCCGACACGATGATTAGTAGCCAAGCTAATCGGTGCAGTGCGCTACCTCCGCGCTCCACAATTTTGTGAAAGCCGTGCGCGGAAGTGCTGTCGCAGAATTGTCTGATCAGCTGCTTTCTACTAACGCCGAAATTGCTTGTGGTGCTCGGTCGGCGGTTGTCCCTTCTTCGTCTCGCCATTTGTATGTCCGGCATTTGAAACTGAGAACAGTGAGATTGGCTGAATAGAAAGTTCCTGTTCCATGAACTAATCTTTAAACAATTTATTCAGTTCAGATATACTTTACGGTTTCAGTTGGTCTTCCACAGGTCTAAATGCAGCCCTGGGCCGACCAATCATGTTGCAGCAATTGCTGCCGAGTCTGGCTGCTCAAAATCTTCCCGATATAGCTGCAATCCATTTATGTACCAATATATTAACGAGTATAGATGTGAGAGTACGTAAATGAATTCTGACTTGCATTTCGATTGATTCCAGGCGACACTGCGAGATTGAAATGCTTCATTTTTTCTCTCAGGGCTTATAAAAATTGACGGGATATTATAGCTTATGATGGATCCTGTCAGGTGGTCTCATCAAATTCATCAAGCTTACTATAAAAATGAAAAATTTCCCGTTATTGCGAGCAGTGGTACTGTCTAGAAGTAGCAGGTACTTGTAGTACATTTTAGGATAAGTGAAATGATTGCTTCAATACGAGTAGTGACTGTGTAGCTCACTATAACTGCTTCTGCTGATTGACATTTTCTACGTCAGTCGCTCAACAGCACTTTGGTACAGGAGGATTGAATTCATGATTATCAAATGGACATTTACTTCCCTTAATTATCCACGATCTATTTATCTTATCTATCTGTCCGTCCGTCTATCTATCTATCATCTATCTATCTACGCTCGTATTATCTATCTATCTATCTCGTATCTATCTATGTATCTATTTTTATTTTTTTATCTCCCTATCTATCTTGTATCTTTCTTTAAGGTAGATGACATCAGCATTTTCATTAGACGCAGAAATTTCAGCGATAACTTTTTTTTATTTTAAAGTACATGCAAGTGTACTTTTTGTATTTTTTATTGCTGAAGCATTTTTATGGAATGGATAGCCTGAGTTTAATTTTCAATTAGTTCATTACTCGTATCCGTCTCTATAATACTCGTAGGATTGCAGAATGGTTTTTAGCAATGCTGTAATTTTCCGTTAATCATCTTTCGCATTTGATTTGGATTAAGAAAGATAAATCGATTTCTTCTTGCCAGCCTCGAAGTCCACCGTGCATGGCTGGCGTTCATAAAGCGAGACATTTCGAACTTTTTGTAGAGTATTATAAGTGCATTCTACTCAATTTTCTATCTTGAAAGTCTTTAATAGAATTTCTAGTGCGAGTTAATCGTAGATATAGTGGAATTGATTTGGACCAAATGCAGTAGAACCAATTTATTAACTAAATTATTATAGATGGCTGCTTGACTTTTATCTAATTTGAGTTGCGACAGTTTTGAAACTTCTTAATATTGGAATTGGCTGAGGGTTTTTGATATGGACCATGCTTTAAGTCTATAGATCGTTGCTGCTGTTAATAATTGATTTATTGCCTGATTTATTGTACCAATAATTCTTAGCAGTTCGTATACTTTTATAACGGCAATCTTCACCGTCTATGCCTCCAATACTAAAATAAATCACGGTATGCGGTATCTGGTATGCAATGCACGTTCTCTGCATAAAATTAAACTAAATGGGCCGAAAAGCTTTATTTAGTCACTTTCCCAACGGAATAGATTATGCATGGGAGTTTGAATTGATAAGAGTGACTGCATGCACTGTATAGTTAAGCTAGTTAAGCTAACCCGAAAGCGCTTGGCAATATTCTAAGAAAGAACCAGACAGGTTTTTAGAATTAACTTTTAAACGGCCTAAAAGTATGATAAACTTAAATAGACCATGTTTACTAGCAGTGGCAACTTATGATTAAAGTTATATACACAGGATCGTGCATTTTTAAAGAATAGCTTGTGACTTACAATAAAAACTATGAAAAGTTTTTTACGCCTAATTAGCACTTAAATTATAAAACTATAATCATATAAAACGAGCAAAGCCATTAAATTTATTAAGACTTTTCTTAAAAGTTTGTAGAATTACGCGCACTTTTGGCTTCTAATTTTCTTAGAAAAGGGCATCGACATGGGAAAATTACTTTATTGTCTTTAAATGCGCCTCAAGTTTTGTTGCCTTTTAAATCTGTAATAAATACTTACTTACCTTTTGCAATATATTGACGGAATTTTATATTATTTATTGAAATTTATGTAACGTTTGGTTTACTTGCTTTGGGCCTAGAGTCTAGACAATGCACTGAATTGCTAAAACTACATTTAATATGATGGTTAAGTAAGTCGTAGGCCCTAGCTCCTAGATTCTGATTGTTAATGTTAGTAGCAAGCAAAAAAGACACAAATGTAAATTTTTGCTTATTTGACCCAAAGGTTTGTTTGTAATAGACTTAGTGTTTGCTTTCAAAGTTATTAACCAAAGGCAAAAGAAATATTAAAAATATTGACTCTGAAAAATTAGAGTAAATAAGTTTTTACTCTAATTTTTCAAACCTAATCTGCATGTAAATACAGACTTAGTACTTAATCTTTCCTTTTTGTAAAATACATTAAAACAAGTTTATCCTTATATTTATTGTACAAATAGCTATGTATATATAATATACTATACTCTATTCAAATATTTAACTTGTCTAACTAAAAATAAGTAATCAGGTTTTTAGAAATTTATGGCATCCTTAGGCCAGGGCAAGCATAATTATCAATCTACCATATGGAGCCTAACTATAAGTTTGCATTTAGAATAAATATGCAATATATAAGTAGAGCTATGCTGGGTTTTTTTAGCAATATTATAGGGATTCTATAGCATCCTGACCTTCTGAATTGCATCCTGAAATTTGACCTTAGATGCAATCTTGCATCAATATTTTATTATTTTTATAGATAGAAATAATTACATTTATTGTACTTTAAAGACCTTTACTTTAAAATTAACATCTAGGTTTATTTTTTTGCTGGGCACAGGATGCAAAATCACATCACATTCTTAATTTTAGGATTCAATTTCAGGGTTTGAGGTGCAATTTTTTAAAAGTGTTATTTAAGAGGTCTTTCATTGTGAAGAATTAAAAAAATCAGGATGCCAAATCGCATCCTATATCAAATTTCAGGATGCAATTCTCAAAGTCAAAATGCTATAGCATCCCTATAGGACAAAAAATAAACCCAGATTAACCTTAAACCAAATCATAGAATAAATAGTATAACTTAATTCTATTATTTTAAACTTTCACTTGGCCTATGAAGCCAATAAAACCATAACTTCAATTATTTTATAATGTATTGCTATTGGAGTCTTAGATTGTAGACATTGGGCTACAGCTTTTTTAGCTATGGTAATTCTATTAGTTTTTAATGGCTCTTTAGTACAAATCTGAATTTAGCTAATAAAAAGTGCTTGGATTTGTATAGATCATTTTATGTTTGTTAAAGTGTAATGCTAAAGTCTTAGTCCTATTGAGTCCTATAATTCCTTTCTTACAAATTTTTACTTTGTACTGATAGTAGATCTAGTGAGGAAACCTAATAAGTGTTGCGTATTCATACTATTAAGTTTATTGACTTGAACGCGCAGCAGTCTATGTCCCTTCCCTTGACAACGCCTATTATTTTTATAAGCCAAGTCAGCAAAATAAAAAGTAGACAATACCGACGAGCCCAGCTAGCAAGGGCATCAGATATCATAATAATCTGAACTCGTTGTCTTATTGATCCACAACATGGCGTCGCGACGCAGGAGAGCAACCTCAGCGTCACCTTTAAGGGGAATCACCTTGCCGATAACAGAGATGCCTAAGATCGACATCTGTTCAGTGCCAAAGTTCGACTTAGAGTCGCAGAGAAACTTGTTTTCTCAATGGCTGCAGACATGGCAAAGTTTCGAGATCATCTCAGGACTGGCTGACTTAAGGGAGAGTGCTCAGAAGAAACGACTACGACTATGCGCTCTACAAACTGCTCTTAGCCTAGAAACTCTGAAAGTCGTCGAGAATCTACCGAACTTGACCGAGAAGACAAAAAATGACCCAGATAATATCCTGGAAGCACTCGAATCCTTCATCACGGGTGACAGAAACGAAACTTTCGAACGTAGAGAATTTTGGCAACGCAACCAACAGGCTGACGAATCTTTCAGTAACTGGTTCCTGACACTGAAAGAAATCGCTAGCAGGTGTAATTTCTCTAGGTGTTGTGCCAACTGCGAGGCCTATCAGTTACGAGATCGAATTGTGACTGGACATCGAGATAGCAAAGTAGTCGAGCGACTATTAGAAGAAGGGAACAACCTGACGTTAGAAAAAGCCAAGCAGATATGCGAATCAGCTGAGTCTTCAAAGAAGAAGTGCGCAATCATGACAGGCGAACAAGATATTTCAGCCATACAGAGGCCAATCAGCATATCGAAGGAGTAAATCAACTGCAACGCGTCCAGCAGCTGACTGCTCTGACAAAACGAAACCTAAGAAAACACCAAACGGCAGTAGACCGTGCAAGTTTTGCGGGCGCCTACATGAACACAAAAAGGAAAAGTGCCCAGCCTGGAAAAAGACTTGCGCAAAATGCGGCAAAGCCAATCACTTCGCCAAGCAATGCACATCGACGAAGACAGGAAGAATAAGCACAGTTGATTCGGAGTTAGGAGCGATATTATCAGCTACTGAAAACCAGCTCCAATTGGTGAAAATCCAAGTAAAGTGCCAATCTACATGGGCCACAATAGACTTTCTACCTGACACAGGGGCCAGCATCAACGCCATTTCTGAGAAGGAGCTTCAGCTAATCGGTGAAAAACCGGAGAACCTATTGGACAGCGAAATTCGACCAAAATCAGTAGATGGACGTGAATTAGCGAACCTCGGGAGCCTAATAGTTGAGATGCGCTTGGGAGCGACGACGGCAAGGTGCGAAGTATTCGTGCTTCGCAACATGAGACATCCCGTCATTTCCCGACAGACCTGTAAGAAACTGCGCTTGATTCATCCCGACTTCCCGAAACCGCTTCCGCTAGAGGACAAACAAGACATCACAGCTGTCTCTAGTGAATTCCATCCTGACAACACTCTAAAAGACCGGCTGATATCAGAGTTCTCCGATATATTCAGTGGCAAAGTAACCCCAATGCCTGGTGAGAAGTTCACGATTAGGCTGAGAAAAGACGCCGTCCCATTCTCTGTGACCACACCAAGACGAATTGCAGAACCATTAAAACCAAAGCTGAAGGAAGAACTAGACGAACTAGAGGCACAAAACATAATAGTAAAGGTAACAGAGCCAACTGATTGGTGCGCTCCTATTACAGTACAACCGAAAAAGAACTCCAATAAGATCCGCCTGTGCGTAGACCTGCGAAACTTGAATAAGTTCGTGATGCGAGAAAGGTACCAGAGTAACACACCATTCGAAGTCGTGTCCAGACTACCATCAAATGCTAAATACTACACCACCGTGGATGCACTCAAAGGCTACCACCAGATACCACTCGACCAGGATTCTCAGAAGCTCACGACTTTTATAACGCCATTTGGGAGATATATGTACATTAGAGCACCATTTGGCATCAGTTCAATATCTGAACACTACAATGGCAGGATTGATGAAGCACTGCAAGGAATGCAACACACTAATCACGTAGTTGATGACATAATTCTTGCTCATGCTGATAAGAAGGAACACCTTCGCGCCGTTCGGAAGTTCTTGTCCAGATGCAGAGAATTTGGGATCACATTGAATTCGCAAAAGTTCAAGGTTGCAGAGCAATCTGTTACGTTTGCAGGATTTAAACTCAGTCCTGGAGGATACTCGATAGACCCCGAAATTACCAAAGCTATTAGTGAGTTCCCACAACCGAACAACACAACGGATATCAGAGCATGGTTTGGTCTCGTAAACCAGATTGGTTCGTTCAATGAGAGGATTGCAGAGCTCGCTCAGCCACTGCGGGAGCTACTTAAGAAGAATAGAGAATTTCTATGGAGTGATCTGCACCATAAAGCATTCGAAGAGATGAGACAGAAGCTCTCAGAAGTACCGATATTAGCATATTATGATGCGAACCGCCCTACTGCACTGCACACGGACGCCTCTAGATTAAAAGGTCTGGGATTTCTCCTAAAGCAGATGCAAAAAGACGGCAAATGGCAAGTTGTACAAGCGGGATCCAGGTTCCTATCCGATGCCGAACAGAGATATGCTATGATTGAGCTCGAGTTGTTGGGGATCGCGTGGGCCGCCAAGAAATGCCGGCTATTTTTAGAGGGCCTACCGAAATTTGAAATTGTCACGGATCATAAACCTCTGGAGCCAATTCTCAACAGATACACTCTAGACCAAATAGAAAACACACGACTGCAGCGACTGAGACAGAAATTGGATGTCTTTAACTATAGTGTCAGATGGATCAAAGGCAAAGACAACGAAGACGCTGACGCGCTGTCAAGAGCACCAGTGCAGAAAGCTTGTCCAGAAGACGAAATCTTAGAACATAGTGACACTGACATCGATAGCATCGCAGGCGAAGCCCTGGATTACATTTCGATACTCTCCATTCCCGACAAAGAAGTCTTCGATGCAGCTGAAAAGGATCCGGAGATAAGAGACTTGAAAGCACTTGTTGAAAATGGCTTTCCAAATGAGAAAAACCAGCTACCGGATAATCTGCGACCTTACTGGAACATGCGGGATCAGCTGTCGATAGACGGAGGATTTCTATTGTGCGGGCGACGAATAGTCATCCCAAAGTCACTAAGAAGAGAAACTCTGGACAAACTGAAGCTCATGCATCAAGGAGCTGTAAAGATGAAACAGCGAGCCAAAGATAGCTTCTACTGGCCCGGAATAAATAACGAAATTGAGCAGGCAGCAAAGGAATGCGAGAGCTGCCAAAGACACCTGCCGAGCCAGCAGAAAGAGCCCATGAAAACAAGGCCGCTACCAGAAAGATTTTTCCAAGAGGTACACGTGGATCTACTGTCCTATGCTGGAAACCAATACCTGGTTATTGTAGACGGCTTATCTGGTTGGCCAGCTGTGAACGCATTCGGACCCAGCGCTCCGACGTCAAAGGTCATAAATGCCTTAAGACAGCGATTCTGCGAGAAGTCAGCACCAGAGATTCTTTGGTCCGATGGGGGTCCACAGTTTAGCTCGGATTCTTTCGCCGCTTTCTTGCGAAGATGGAAAGTGGAACACAGAATATCATCTCCGACTTATGCCCAGAGCAATGGCAGAGCCGAATCAGCGGTAAAAGAAATGAAAAAGCTTCTGCGAGGTGCGTGGAATATGCACTCAGAGAAAATTGACTGGGATAAATTTTGCCAAGGGATATTGATATTTTGCAACACGCCAAGGTATGACGGCAGGTCGCCGGCGCAAATCCTGTTCGGTCACCCAGTCCGGGATTTGCTGCCAGCTCATAGACGATCATTCGCAAAAGAATGGCAGAAAGCAGCTGATGAAATTGAAGCGAGAGCAACCAGTGTAAGGGAGAAATTTGTCAAACACTACAACAAGACAGCTCGGGAACTGCCACCCCTAAAGGTGAACGACAGAGTGGTAGTTCAGAGTCACACAACAAAGCAATGGGATAAGCATGGTAGTATCGTGGAGGCAATGAGAAATCGAGATTACTTGATCCGGCTAAATAGTGGACGAATCCTAAGACGAAACCGACGGTTCATCAGGAGGAGATTCCCTGCGGTGGCCACCGAAGCTGACTCAGGGAGAAAAACCGACAGACCTACAGCACTGCAAGCACCACCTCAGAAGCGGAGCACCACTAGATCGCACCAAACAAAGCGAGTTCAGTTTCGGCAAGAACCAGAATCTACCGACCGGCCAGAGATCCAGACAAGATCAGGCCGACTGGTGCGACCCCCTGAGAGACTCCAAGTGATTCCTAACATGAAGAAATACTAAGGAGTGATGGGGGAGATGGGGTGTGCAAACTTTTGTTGGAAGGGAGATGTTGCGTATTCGTACTATTCAGTTTATTGACTTGAACGCGCAGCAGTCTATGTCCCTTCCCTTGACAACGCCTATTATTTTTATAAGCCAAGTCAGCAAAATAAAAAGTAGACAATACCGACGAGCCCAGCTAGCAAGGGCATCAGATATCATAATAATCTGAACTCGTTGTCTTATTGATCCACAACAATAAGGAGCTAAGCAAAGCACTCAATTTTAATAAAAGTTTAATTTTGCAGCGTTATTTAATTCTCTTTAGAATTCCTTAGAAAAGAAGTTAGTCAAGAACCAAGAAACTATAATAGTGTCATTTTTTAATTTCATTAAACTCTAAATATTATAATCCATTGTGTCCAAAACATTTGTACCACATTAAAAAATAAAAGAATATCTTTCTAAAATTCAACTTGGCCAAAAACTTAAACTATTCTACAAATAATTCTACATATTTTTACTATTACTGTATACTAATGTATGATAGAAAAGATAATTATACTAAAGAAGTTCTAGCTCCTATTTAAAAAGTGTAAAAAAAACAAAAAATTATGACCCAACCTTTCAACCAGATGTACAGCCAATGGCAATGGCACAGCCACTTCTAGTTGTGTGGTATGGCACATCCAAGGGCTGTGTACAGCTGCTCAGTCCTTACTGGCTAGAGGGACCGCAACAACCAAACCTAGATTTTCCCAACTCTCACTGTTACTCGATCTCAAGCTCTGTAGATTGCTGCAATGCGGGGATTAAGTAACGTCTCCTAAATTGGGGGCTCGAACTCACGACCTTCTGATCATAAGCCAGATGCCCTAGTTACGAGGCTACAACTGTATAAAAGTGTAAATTTTCGCAAAACATTGCAGGCCTCAGACGCGCCCAGCCAAACAGACTTTTCATTCCCGCCGGGATTTGACCTGCACTCACTAGCTGGCATTGCCATCTTCCTTGGCGACGCATACTGCCATCGCGAGCTGCCCACCCCTGCCCGACCCTCCTCGGCCGGCTCCGTTGGCAATGGCGCCGCTGCCACGCCGATGTTGAAGCGACGAAAACGCCGTCGTCGCCGACTAATCAGCGATTCGTCCAGCTCGGACGAGGCCGACGAAGAGTGGGCGAGTCGGGCGTTGCGCGGCCTGCACGGTTTGCCTAAAGTGCAACGGCTTGACGAGTGCGCCGCGGCTGCTCGGTTAGTTGCATTTGAAATTTCGCCTATTTTAATACAAAATTAGATTTGTGAAATTCGCGTCACTCTACTAAAAGTAGCGCAGTTTGTCAAGTTCAAATTTTTTAATTTGAATTTTGCACATTTACGCAACATGTCGGTTAGCAGTAAAGTTTCTTTTATTTGGCAATACCCAATATGGTTTTTTGTCCCAAGTTTTATTATAATTGGCAGAGTCTTACTTAGAAATGTAGGCTAACTATTGTTTGCCGCCGTTTGAAAAAACAAAAATTTTTTTTTCATTTTTGCTGGCGATCGCAGTTAAACTCTAATTTAGATCCTAGGGCAGAGTAAATTTTTGCGATGTGTTACAGTATTTATATTCCTCTTTTTAATGGAACCCTTTTACATTTACAATTACATTTAGAGAATTACTTACTCTACATATCGGGTCTATACTTTGCACATAGGATCTCGCATGAAAAAAATTGAACCCCTTGTACGAGGACTTCGAACTTACAATTCAAACAAATTTTTAGAAGGCATAGAACTTAACTACCACACCAGGGAATATTTGGTTTATTTTTAACGAATTAGTCGAATTTTGCTTATTGGGTTTGTGCATCATTTCATCTCTAATATTGTACTGGGCGACTTTAGTCATTTTCTGATGATTTTTGTCGAAATAAGATTATGAATTTTTATTCTCAGAACAAAAATAGAATTAAAATCCCTACATTTCTACTTACAGTAGCGTATATAGTTTTTTCCATTATTTTTTATCTATAAACCATCCAAAAGATCGACATTCGCCGCCTCGCCGCCGCCGCACGCGCGTCGCCTGTCCTCGCTGCACCTGCTGAGCGGCTCGCGCAGTCCAGGCGGTCGGCGGCATCGCCGCTGCCCGGCCGCCATGTCGTTGGACTTTGGCGACTTGGACGACGAGGACGAAATAGACGAGTCGGATAATCAGAACGGCGAAGACGCCGACTGCACAGCCGCTATTGTGGTTTCCTCTTCCGTGCAACCAAGTGGCGACCTGGGCTTTAAGGATCTGAATGATTCGGACTTGCAGTTCAGCCTGCCAGCCAGTCATCAGGGTTTGTCGCCGCCTCTGGCCATGGATTTGGGCGTCCAGCAGCCGGATTGTCCAATATCGCCGATTGATTTGTCCTCGGTTGGTAGCGGCGAGTCGGGCGACAGTTTCGATCAATTTCACGAGCTGGAATGACAATTTCTGTTCGGTGTGCTATTTGTTTGCATCTTATCTGGTCTTCCCACTAGGGTTTAGAGGAAGGTTGATTATTTATGGGGATCAAAACCCGTGCACCTCTTGTTCTACTGTCAGATGCTTTTTAAACTCTAGATTCGAACCCGGGACCTCTTTATCCATAATCCGACACTAACCATTATGAGTCTACTATGAAGATTCGAACCCAGGACCCTTCGTCCAAACTGGGACTAACTAGAAAGCTACAAGGATAGATTCGAACCCAGGACCCTTCGTCAAAACTGGGACACTAACTAGAAAGCTACAAGGATAGATTCGAACCCAGGACCCTTTATCCAAACTGGGACACTAACTAGAAAGCTACAAGGATAGATTCGAACCCGGGACCCTTCGTCCAACCTAGGACACTAACTAGAAAGCTACAATCTTAGATTCGAACCCAGGACCCTTCGTCCAAACTGGGACACTAACTAGAAAGCTACAAGGATAGATTCGAACCCAGGACCCTTCATCCAAACTGGGACACTAACTAGAAAGCTACAACCATGGATTCGAACCCAGGACCCTTCGTCCAAACTGGGACACTAACTAGAAAGCTACAACCATGGATTCGAACCCAGGACCCTTCGTCCAAACTGGGACACTAACTAGAAAGCTACAACTATGGATTCGAACTCAGGACCTTTTCGTCAAAACTGGGACATTAATTAGAAAGCTACGATCTTAGATTCGAACCCAGGACCTCTTGGTCAGCAGTCGGACTCTGGGTCCTTAAATAAATAGTCTGTATGATGTTGATCTTCCAACCTTAATTTGTATTCGTGGTGTCAAGTCGCTATTCTTCTGATCCTAAGTCTATATCTTTAATTTGAAAAAAACATTTTAAATTTTGCATCATCATTATCTTACTTTGCTTTGAAGGTGTTAATTTTTACGAAAAAAGCATTTTATTTGTTAATTGGCATTTGAAATTGGTAAATATTAATTACATTGCATTGGTGCTTGAATCTGACAGTTTGCAAATTTTGCCATAATGATATGGTAAATAATGTTTCTAAGAATTTTCCTTAAAATAGCGTACAAAAAAAGAATATTCTCTAAACTGACTAAAGTATTCATTGTAAATTTCATTTGAAAGTGGGATAATTGGGATACAATTTGATTTCATCGAAATCCAAATTGTATCCCAATTAAACTTGATTATTAATTACTAATCTAAAAATTTCATCAATTATCCTTTTAAAAATTATCCTCATAAAAATCGCCCTGAAATAGACTGCCCTCCTAAGAATCGCCCCTAAACTAAACTGCCCTCATAAAAATCGCCCTGAAATAAACTGCCCTCATAAGAATCGCCCCTGAAATAAACTGCCCTCATAAAATTCGCCCCTAAACTAAACTACCCTCATAAAAATCGCCCTGAAATAAACTGCCAAGATAAAATTCGCCCCTAAACTAAACTAACCTCATAAAAATCGCCCTGAAATAAACTGCCCTCATAAAAATCGCCCTGAAATAAACTGCCCTCATAAAAATCGCCTTGAAATAAACTGCCCTAAAAAAAATCGCCCCTAAACTAAACTACCCTCAAAATAATCGGCCACAAACTAAACTGCCCTCATAAGAATCGCCCTGAAATAAACTGCCCTCATAAAAAGCGCCCTGAAATAAACTGCCCTCATAAAAATCGCCCCTAAACTAAACTACCCTCATAAAAATCGCCCCTAAACTAAATTACCCTCATAAAAATCGCCCCTAAACTAAACTACCCTCATAAAAATCGCCCCTAAACTAAACTACCCTCATAAAAATTGCCCCTGAACTAAACTACCCACCAAAAATTCAACAATTTGTAGGCAGCACGTAATCATTATCAACATCCTTATATGGTAAAATCTGAATCCAACGGTGTGAAATTTACAAAAGGGGGTCCGCTCCCAATAGGGATTCAGTATGCTAGTTTTTTAGTAGAAATTAAACAAAATAATTTGCGCTTTTCTTCATTTTTGACTACGTTTGATAATAGTAAATTTTTTGCGAAATACAAACTTTTTGGTAATATAAAAAACTTGCAACAACAAAACAAAAAGTACGCGTATCTGTTGATCGCTTGCTTTTACACACACACACAGCAACAGACACACCACACGTACAGTTTGTCACATAGCGCGGTGCATTGCTCACCTTACAGGCGGCTGTGTGTGTCTCGTATTTCAACGATAAGACAACCAACTCTAGTGCCTTTCAAACAGGCCGCCAAGAAATTCTCGGCAGTAGAAGGAGGAGCAAAAAGCAGAGAGCTGTAATAGTTTGTTGTTGATTCTCGTCTGTAAAGCAAAGATTCGATTTCTGGTTGGCTTCTCGAAGCAAATCGCGCGATCTGTCGTGTCTTATCAGCAGATAGCAGCCGTGCGAGATCTAGTGAAATATGCCATACCTTCCCGGCAAGCGTTTTCTGGCGATACGAATTCAACAGAAACTTCTGTACACCATCCGAGTCTAAATGGGCGCAAATCATTCTTCGAAATCGAAGCACAAGGTGCAGATTTCTTCCAGTTTGATGGAAGCATCGGCTGGTTATGTTGGCGGATCTTCCGCTGATCACAGGCGCTCTCTGCCGGTGGTTGATTATAATCAGCAACAGCAGCAGCAGCAGGTTGCTGTACCAGTTCCGCCTAGACAGTCGCTTCACCCGGTGCCTCAGTCACCGAGGCTCCAGCCGAGACCTCAGAGTGTTGCCCTGCCTGCTAATACCCCGTCGGATCAAACCGTTGGCAATTCCACGATGACTGCGGACGTGCAACTAGTTCTCGATCAGCTAGTTGAGAAGAAGCCAAAGTACAGCCTGTTGAAACAGTTGGACTTTAGCGAGTTGGACAATCGGGCTCGGTTTGTAGTGTTCGAGGCCGCGTGCGATCTGCTTGATCAGGCGAAGACAATCGACAGGCTGAGGGAGGAGCGCCAGATGATGCGTAGCAACTTCAATGTTGTCCGTCGGGTAGCGTCTATTGATCATTTGGACAATCCGAAACATAGGAGAGTCGCGTCTCAGGTATGTGCACTGCAATTGCAATGCTAAATCTTCTAAATCTTCTACCTTCCTAACCTACTAAACCCTAATATCTAGTCTCCTAAAACCCTAATATCTAGTCTCCTAAAACCCTAATATCTAGTCTCCTAAAATCCCTAATATCTAGTCTCCCAGAATCCTAATATCTAGTCTCCTAAAATCCAAATATCTAGTCTCCTAAAATCCTAATATCTAGTCTCCTAAAATCCTAATATCTAGTCTCCTAAAATCCTAATATCTAGTCTCTTAATATCCTAATATCTAGTCTCCTAAAATCCTAATATCTAGTCTCCTAAAATCCCTAATATCTAGTCTCCCAGAATCCTAATATCTAGTCTGCTAAAATCCTAATATCTAGTCTCCTAAGATCCTAATATCTAGACTCATAAAATCATAATATCTAGTCTCCTAAATTCCTAATATCTAGTCTCCTAAATTCCTAATATCTAGTCTCCTAAAATCCCCAATATCTAGTCTCTAAAAATCCCTAATATCTAGTCTCCTAAATTCCTAATATCTAATCTCCTAAATTCCGAATATCTAGTCTCCTAAAATCCTAATATCTAGTCTCTTAATATCCTAATATCTAGTCTCCTAAAATCCTAATATCTAGTCTCCTAAAATCCCTAATATCTAGTCTCCCAGAATCCTAATATCTAGTCTGCTAAAATCCTAATATCTAGTCTCCTAAGATCCTAATATCTAGACTCATAAAATCATAATATCTAGTCTCCTAAATTCCTAATATCTAGTCTCCTAAATTCCTAATATCTAGTCTCCTAAAATCCCCAATATCTAGTCTCTAAAAATCCCTAATATCTAGTCTCCTAAATTCCTAATATCTAATCTCCTAAATACCTAATATCTAGTCTCCTAAATCCCTAATATCTAGTCTCCTAAATTCCTAATATCTAGTCTCCTAAATTCCTAATATCTAGTCTCCTAAATTCCTAATATCTAGTCTCCTAAAATCCCTAATATCTAGTCTCCCAGAATCCTAATATCTAGTCTGCTAAAATCCTAATATCTAGTCTCCTAAAATCCCTAATATCTAGTCTCCCAGAATCCTAATATCTAGTCTCTTAAAATCCCTAATATCTAGTCTCCTAAATTCCTAATATCTAGTCTCCTTAAATCCCTAATGACTAGTCTCTTAAAATCCCTAATGACTAGTCTAATAAAATCCTAATATCTAGTCTCCTTAAATCCCTAATGACTAGTCTCCTAAAATCCTAATATCGTGTCTCCTAAAATCCTAATATCTGGTCTCCCAAATTCCTAATATCTAGTCTCCCAGATTCCTAATATCTAGTCTCCTAAAATCCTAATATCTAGTCTCCTAAAATCGTAATATCTAGTCTCCTAAAATCCGAATATCTAGTCCCCAATAATCCTCATTTCTACTCCCCTAAAATCCTAATACCTAGTCTCCCAAAGCCCTAATATCTAGTCTCCTAAAATCCTAATATCTGGTCTCCCAAATTCCTAATATCTAGTCTCCCAAATTCCTAATATCTAGTCTCCTAAAATCCTAATATCTAGTCTCCTAAAATCGTAATATCTAGTCTCCTAAAATCCGAATATCTAGTCCCCAATAATCCTCATTTCTACTCCCCTAAAATCCTAATACCTAGTCTCCCAAAGCCCTAATATCTAGTCTTTTTAAGCCCCAATATCTAGTCTCCCAAAATATCAATATCTAGTCTCCCAAAATCCTAATATCTAGGCACGAAAAATGCTCATCCGTAGGCTGTCTCCCTAAAGTCCTCGATAAC
>CATNEM010000389.1:602500-607500 GCA_950096795.1 Macrostomum cliftonense | reverse complement strand
CCTTGCGTGTCAGGCTAGCTGCGTTGGATCTTCTTTGGAGTGATTTGATTGACGTTGAATTCAGAAAATCAGACCATCTTTTACAAATTAATTTTTACTTGATTGTATGTAATTCCGAACTTAACTGGTCCACTTATGCATAGCTTATAATTTAGTGTCGCGCTCTTAAACTTTGTTAAACTTTTACTAGCTACTATCGTCAACCTGCCTCGCATTCATTCTAAATCCTGCCCCACACAGCCACCTCACTCCCTTAACGCACATGGCAGCCACCTCACTCCTTTAACGCACATGGCAGCCACCTCACTCCCTTAACGCTCACTGCCCCCTCAATCCTTATCTGCACAACTAGTCACTTAACACCTTAACTGTACACACAGTGTACACACATTTTATTATTTAACGCTCGTATCTAAAAAACAGAACGGTTTATTTTATATTTGTTATATCGCACGAGCTAAAGATTTATGCAAGTAAATATGTCTAATCGTGTAATATTTTTGTTACTTTCTTAACTGCAACTAAGATTAGTACAATTTAATATTATTAGATTGTAGTTAGTAACTGTATTGTATAGTGTTACTCCAGGGCGTCAATAGATTCACCTATTTGAACGCAAACGATGCAATTAATATGGTTTTTTTTAATTTAGAAATGATTTTTACGTCTTTATTATTTACAATGCTGTTTTATCTGCTATTCTAGAGTTTTAACAATTTAGTAAGTTTTTTACTTTCTAAGTGTTGGTAACTTACGGGTAAGAGTCTCTTGGGTACTAATTAGTAACGATCTTGGTTCGTTATTGTGATGTTTTGCTTTCCAGCTAGGGTAGATTTGTTTTTGAACGAAATTTATTAGACAATTCAGTAAAGATTTTAGTCTACTAGATAAAGTGTTTTGGTTAATACGATTTTTCGCACTACAATGTACGTCGTTATTGCAATCTTCAATGGGATTCCGGCATTATTATTACACTCTTAAAAACATGTTTCAGCAAAAATTTACTAAAAACAGCACACGATATGGCAAGCATCGACAAAAGCGATCAAAGCTCACCGCTTGGCCAATTTAAATACTGCGGCTGTTTTCTTACGGACAATTATTATCTCAAAGATCTGGATTTGCATCTCAGTCTGCCGTTGAACTGTTTAGAAATGAGCAAAGTTGAACTTGAAAAGCACATTGTTAAGGTAGGTAATTTTTGCATGTTGGGTGTTTTCTTAATTTGCTTCCATATCGCTTAAAAAGACTGGTGTATAGGACATCATTGTTAGCATGATTGTCGGCTTAATGGTAAGCATGATTGCAGGCTTAATGGTAAGCGTGATTGCAGGCTTAATGGTAAGCGTGATTGTAGGCTTAATGGTAAGCCAGATTGTAGGCTTAATGGTAAGCATGATTGTAGGCTTAATGGTAAGCATGATTGTGGGCTTAATGGTAAGCGTGATTGTGGGCTTAATGGTAAGCATGATTGCAGGCTTAATGGTAAGCGTGATTGTGAGCTTAATGGTAAGCGTGATTGTGGGCTTAATGGTAAGCGTGATTGAGGGCTTAATGGTAAGCGTGATTGTGGGCTTAATGGTAAGCATGATTGTGGGCTTAATGGTAAGCGAGATTGTAGCTTAATGGTAAGCGTGATTATGGGCCAAATGTTTTCCATTCCCTACCCCAGTCGTGGCGCCAGCGCCTGCACTCCAGGTCAACAGACAACCTGCAAGAGCAGCTCCACGAGCTCAGCTCATCCGGCGTTCTGTCCCGCTGCGCCGAGGAGCTTCTGGCTGAACGGACTCGCCGAGAAGCCGAGGACGAAGCGAGCAGCCGCAGGGAGGCCGCCATCTCTAGCCAGCACGTCTACAAAAATCCGGGGTTGTTTTGTTTTGACGATGCAGTGTCGCAGGTTTGTTTTAATGTTTGATTTGAGTGGTTCTTTGAAAAAATATTTTTTTCAGATAGTTTTAGTGTAAAGTTTTTCAATCGCATATTATAGACGGATTTTGAATTAGAAATTCTAGGGTGAGAATTCTAGGGTAAGATTTCTAGGGTAAGATTTCTCGGATGAGGTTTCTAGAATGAGATTTCTAAGGTGATTTTTTAGGGTGAGATTTCTCGGATGAGGTTTCTAGAATGAGATTTCTAAGGTGATTTTCTAGGGTGAGATTTCTAGGTTGAGATTTCTAGGGTGAGATTTCTAGGGTAAGATTTCTAGAGTGAGATTTCTAGGGTAAGATTTCTAGGGTGAGATTTCTAGGGTGGGATTTTTTAGGTTAAGATTTCTAAGGTGAGATTTCTAGGGTGAGATTTTATTTGGATAATTCTTAGGTGAGATTTTTTACTAGGTTTTTCTTAGAAGAGATTTTTGAATGGGGTGCTGTCATTTACATTGATGCTGTCAAAAGATTGTTACTAATCTCATACATTCTGATTTATTTCAGCAATCAATCCTAGACTCAAGGTTCATCGCCTTAGTGAATGCTTGTCAAACTAGTTTAAAACAAAACTCGGAGATTTCCTTAGACAGTTTGAAACAATTCGGACTGAAACAGGAACTGGAGGTGAGTTTTTAAGTGCATAAATTTAAATGTTTTTGGCAAAAGTACATAAATTAACATAAACATAAAATATGTTTCTAATTATCACCCATCATCAAGGATGTATTCTCCTTCCCAATATTCAACGAATCATTCTGCCACGAATTTCGCTCCGAATTGTCCCACTTCGTCGACACTTCACCTGTCAAAACGGGCCGCGCGAACACGATGCACCGGGACGGCCTCCTATTGGACGAGCTCCGACCAATCAGAGCCTGGCTAGACCGGCTGCGATCTGATTGGCTGCAGCCGCTTGTTGACTGCCTTCTGCCGGACGCGGCCAACGGGGCCCAGCTGGACTCGCACCGGGCCTTCACGGTGCTGTACCAGCCGGGGCGGGACACCGGCCTGGGCTATCACTATGACAACGCCGAGGCCACGCTTAACGTCTGCCTAACCGAATCCGATAGTTACCATGGCAACGGACTGTTTTTTGGCCATCTTGTCCAACCGAAAATTGGCGCCGTTTGTCCGCTAATCCTTAGGGATCAACTGGACAAGTTGCCTGTGATTGGTCAGCGCCTGGGCTGGGGGCTGCTGCACCCGGGGCTGCAGATGCACGGAGTTCGCCAGTTGCTAAGCGGATGCCGGCTCAACCTCATTCTGTGGATGCGGGCCAGCCGGCTGAGGAATCGCCTGTGCCCGCGCTGCTGGCGGCGGCCCAGCGGAACTCGGCCGAGCCGCCGGTACGGGGATGGCATGACCTGAGTTCGATGGGATCTGGGTCTCTCTGTGTTTAGAACTTGTTTAGCCACTCATAACAGATCCCATGCTCAGCCAAACTAAACTCCCTAATCCCTACATTACTCATGCCTCTAGTTTTCGATCGTCAAACTGCCCAATCCCTAAACTTCCCAATCCCTAAACTTCCCAATCCCTAAACTTAGAAATCCTCAAAATTACCATTCCTCAAACTCCCCAATCCTTTTAAACTCCGCAATCCTCTCAAACTCCCCAATCCTCTCAAACTCCCCAATCCTCTTAAACTCCCCAATCCTCTCAAACTCCCAAATCCTCTCAAACTCCCCAATCTTCAAACTCCCAAATCCTTAAACTCCCCAATCCTCTCAAACTCCCAAATCCTCTCAAACTCCCCAATCCTCAAACTCCCAAATCCTTAAACTCCCCAATCCTCTCAAACTCCCCAATCCTCAAACTTCCCAATCATCTCAAACTCCACAATCCTCAAACTCCCAAATCCTTAAACTCCCCAATCATCTCAAACTCCCCAATCCTCAAACTCCCTAATCCTCAATCTCCCCAATCCCTAAACTCCCAAATCCTCAAACTTCCCATTCCTCAAATTTCCTATTCCTCAAAGTTCCCAATCCCTAAACATCCGAATCCTCAGAATTACCATTCCTCAAACTTCCCAATCCTCTCAAACTTCCTAGTCCTCAAACTCCCCAATTCTCAAACCCCAATCCTGTCAAACTCCCCAATCCAAAAACGCCAAATCCTTAAAATTCAACCAACAAATCGACGTCATAATCCACCGGTATTTGGACCGGCAGGCTTAAAAAGGGCAGAACTGTAACTATGACTGGTACCCTATCATTTTTGCTACATTCCAAAAAATGTTTATTTTATCCTGTTTTCGCCTATCATACTACTTATACTACTAGCGAAATTTGATAGCATGTCTCCTTTTTAGCTAACAAAATAAACGATTTGATTGTGTTTTCAAGATAACACAGTCAATTCAGATCGACTAACTGTCGCAAGACCGACACATCATATATGATAAAACTAAACAGACTAGACAGTTTCCTTTACAAGTGCCAAGGAATTATGAAAATTGTTAAATTATTTTTGTGTTTATCAAATCGCTTTGGAAAGAAAAAATGTTTGGTAATGTCGAGTCTGCAATAAAAAGCTTAATATAATTAGTTATTATTAATTTAACTAATATGCGCTGGTGGCTAGGGGGGCGGTCTCAGTTCCTGTTTTATCGAGGTTTTGAAGAGATAGTTTTTTATCGCAACTAAGTTTACATTTCGTCGCGTATTTCGCGTTCTGCATGATTGACACTTGAAGATATACATTTAGTTTACTTAACTAAGCTGCAAAGTGACCACCAAGTACACTTTATAATGATGTGCTGACAAAATAGCACAATCGCGCTGACAAGATATCACAATCGCGCTGACAAGATATCACAATCGTTACCAGTTATCAAAATCGCGCTGACAAAGTATCACGATCGCGCTGGCAAGATATTTAAATATCTGACAAGATATCAAAACCTCTGCCAAGATATCACAATCGCTGACAAGTTATTAGAATCACTGACAAGATATCAAAATCGCTTACAAGATATCACAATCGCTGAAAAGATATCACAATCGCTACAAGATATTAGAATCACTGACAAGATATCAAAATCGCTTACAAAATATCACAATCGCTGAA